>KQ986467.1:2166-63330 GCA_001598015.1 Dorcoceras hygrometricum
GTAGTTCAGACCGGTGAACCTGTTGCTATCCAGTATAGCAGCGAGCGGGTTTTTCATCGAAACCATTTTACAATGCAGTAATACTGAAAAGGAAATGCAGACATACATCACTAACTATATAAGATAATCGCTAAGACATAAAACATGGTCGTTTAGTTCTATGAATTACCCTCCCACTATTTTAACGATTTTCACCACCCTCTAATGAAATCGAGAAAGCAAGTTTCTTTAGTGGGTACACGGAGCCCAATCAAGCAATCATGGACCCGAATAATATCAGCCATCCATGACCCCCAAAAGGTAGTTTCCGATTGCAACCGGTGCAACCTCCATGTATTCACCTCACGTCTAGTAAGGGCCCAATAATATGACGCCGTTTACTATCACGTGTCAAGATGACCCATCAATGTTGAGTCGTGAAGGACGGTCCCCTTAACGTCACCAATAATATGAGCCAACGTTAAAGGGAGTTCCAACCGACTCACAACAATTGTCAATGGCGTGGACAGCTTTCCGGCATACATGACCCCCTCAATAATATGAGCCGGGCCATGTATACGGGTAGCATCGACGTACACCCATTGTTGATGGAAGGTAGGGATAATTTAAACAAATTTAAATTCCCTTTAGTTTATCAAATAAACATTTCTCTTGATATTAGTTTTAAATCGTATTTAAAACGAGGGATTTTATTTTCGAAAATTTGGTCTCATGCAGATATTTTAAATCAAATTTAAAACATGCGGATTCAACAAACTATATATCACATATATATACATTGGGATGATCGATCGCGAGAGCTATGCGGTCCGTGGTTGCCAATCACGGACCTGGGTCCAATCCTAGGGGTAATGCAACATGCAATGCAATCCTATTACAATGCTTCCGGTTTTACAGATCTTCGGTCTTCAATATCTTTGATCGTCATTGTCCACCGTCTTCGGATGTCCTCCCACTAAATCTAGTAATTTACATTTAAATATACCATGACATATAAGGGATACATTTTTCAAGGGGTGGGAACGGGCCACAAACAGGCCCACTTAAAATGATAATCAATAATATTTACAAACCGAAATCATAAAAACCTATTGCATACACCTAAAATATTGGGCACGGCTCTCGATCATCCCAATCATGCAGATAATCTAATTAACATGCATAAAATAAATAATCAAATTATTTATCGCGAAATCATATTTTAATCATAAAATCGCATTTTATAATAAAATCGTATTTTGTCGATAAAATCAAATTTTAATCAACAAAATCATATTTAATTATGAAATCATTTTTAAAATTAAAATCGTATTTCGCTATTTTAATTGTATCGTATTAGGCCAAAAACAATTTTGGGCCCAAAAATCTCAAATTTTCAAAATTGACCAAAATGGGCCCGATATTGAATATCGGCCTGAAAACTTCATGGGCTGCCCGGGACAGGCACGAACAAAACCTAGAAGAAAAATTCAGCCATCGCAACGACGCCGAAGATTCGCCGGACGGAGGCCGCACGGCGGCGGTCGCCGCCATCATGCATGTATCGTGCGTCATACTGCCGCATATTGGCTCGCGACAAGCGCGGCCATTCAGTGCCATGCACGGCAGCAAGATGGCGCATCACCTGCGCAACGTTTGCGCAAGGCTGGCAGCCACTGGCCGGCCGCTGTCTCTTCCTCGTCGCGATCGACAGCTGGTTGCCGCCGTCCACGACGGCGGCCGGCGGCCTTCAAACAAATATTTTTTTTTAATTTGAATCTGAAATTTGAGATTAGATACAATTATGGCACAATTGTATTGAAGGATCCGAGCCTTGGCTCTGATACAACTGTTGGGGAACCGTGGCGGATCCGGATCCCGTCTACCGGCGAGGCAGCGGAAGAACAAAATTAGCCCGGGAAACGTTCAATACAATTCAAAATAACACAATATGAACCATTCATAGGGTGTTTAGTCAGTTACCTTGCTGGCGTCTTGGCGCCTGGCTCCGACCAGTTTCACGAGGAAACCGGCACTTCACGTTAGCGGCGGTAGATTACGTCAATCAGGTCCACAACCGAAAGGGAGACTCCTTCGTCAGCCTGCACTAGAAGGCCTGACGAGATCAGCGCGGACGGATTCTCCTCGAAAGATTGGCCGGAACAAATTCCGCCGAGGGAGGCGGCGGCGTGGAGGGGGCGGCCGGCGGCGGCTTTTGTGAGAGGAAGGGGCGGCGCACTTAGATGCTAGGGTTAGGGTTGTGTAATCAAGTGTTATGATTAAAGCCTCCAAGTCTACATTAAGTAGACTAGTGATAAACTTGGACCGGCCGAACTGGCCCGAGTCCAACGTATGAACATTCGGTTCATCCCTATCACTCAGATCGGACCGATCGACTCAGTTTCCAAAACTGAATACAATGATCTGAAAAACCATTTTTCAGAACCCCAGTGCAAAATGACCGTTTTGCCCCTCAACAGCGGGAAATCACGATTTGACCCCTGTTGACTTTTAGGAAGTCGCACTCCCCAAAATCCTCCTCAAGTGCTCAACACATTGAGCTCAGTATCCGTGCGGGAATCTCGAGTCCAGTACTTGTGTGACCCTCAATGGTTCAGGGATACAGCTAGCCGTGGGCCCACAACCATTGTGGCTCCGGAATCACAATTCCGGACTTGCCCATCGGATCATGGTAAGAGCGTCTAGCAAAATCGCCCCATGATCCCCTAGGTATCACTGATAGTGCCTGCAAGAACCAGTTGGTTGTGGTTAGCGTATAGTACGGTCCTTTCAATCCATATATCCCGATCAGATCAACGACCATTGGTAAATCGAGAGTCGCTATAGATCCGATAGCTATGCATACATCTTGGAGATCGAATAGTGACATCGCGAGTGTAACTAGGTAAACCCATTTACCTAAAACACTTATAGTACTCTGGCCAGATATTTATACACTATTATCCCCTCAGATAGCATAGATATCCACGCATGTCTGCGAACGGTGAATCCTCGACAACGATGCATCGACTCCTACATGCATCGGGGTCTCACCCAATCCCGCCGCCTAGTGACCCCAAGTGAGTTGGCAAACGGGTTAAAGTGAGACGCCTATCATGTAGAGTCTCAATGACGTTTCGAGTCGTGAGGAATAATCAGTACAACCAAGACCTCGGACTTATCCACTCGACAAATGGTAACCACTTGGAAAGTCCGAACGAGGGTAGTTCGATAGATCACCAGGTCACTATCTATCTGCATGCTCAGAACATCACAATGTTCCCTACCAATGAAACATGGTACTTCGCATCGCAGATACTAGTCTCGAGCTCGGGCGGCCTTATCCTCATTTTGACGGCCCAATCGACTAGGAACTAATTCAGAATACACAGTGACTATTAGATGTTTTTCATGATAGTCGTCATACCTACTATCACATCTAACATACACTATAGTTCATTCTAGGTCTTTACTCAACGCAATTGTTAATCATCATACAACACAATGAAAGTAAAGAACGCCATAAATAAATGCGAATATCATATATAAAGATTGTCATATACAAGAGTCTATAAACCCACACGACACAAGTTGGCTAGTTGGGCATCTACTCTAACAACTTTCTGGAAAACATTTGGAAGCATCAAAACATCATTTTGAACCCATCTTTCTTTCCTTCTTTCATGCATAAATAATTTTAAACATGAAATTTAAACATACTGTAATATATAGGCAAGAAGACTCAGAAAACATCAATATATGCTTTGAAATGGAGAGTCAAGAATCAGCTTTTACTTGCCTTAAACGAAGCTTTGCAACAGCAACCGATTTCTTGTAGAAATCTTCTCCTTTATGCAACGCACGAACTTCTCTTGTCAAATACTTTGAAGAATACTAAAGATTTTCTTTGCAAATGATTATGATCTTGCTTTCAAAACAGGTTTTTATATGAATAGGATTAGTGGCATGCTACTTGTGAAATTAAGCATGATACACTTATAAAATTTAGTAAAATTCCCTTCCTCTCATTTTAATTTGTAAAACACCAAACCTTTTTCAAAAGAAATCATTTGTCCTCCTTAAAGATATTTTCAATCCCTAAAAACTGTTCGTGCATCACCCTTGGAGTCATCCACCGAAACCAGCTGCGTTACATCTATTTTTCTGAAATCATTGAAATCAGACAATTCATAACATTTTCAACATGTCATTTTAAATCTATAAAATGAAAAAAATGCATAATGTGGTCCTATGGATTTTTGGGGCGTTACAGCTTAAATGGAAAAAATCAATGGCTGAAAGTGAGTCGTGCAAATGCCTTAAATCAAGGGGACAAGATTTGTACTATTCTGGGTAATTTACAATATACAGAGGATGATTGCACCAATTTGGGAAGAAGACAAATTGGCCTTGACAAGCGCAGAAGGGATTTGAATCTACTGTCTAACGGCCATATTTGGAGAGAAGCTATATATACGAAGATTTTTGAAGAATATTTTTTGATCACTCCATAAGGAACGAAGCACAGTGCAAAAACAGAGGGAAGAAAAATAGAGGAACGAAGCAGTCGACCACCATTAGAGAGGAGCTTACAACGAGCGTCGACTGCTGAGTTCTAATCAGCTTTTGTAGAATCATTTTCCCAGTATGTGAGATTTATTCTTTAGAGAGTTGAGCGTTCACTATAAAATCTCACACACACAGATTCACTCGCATATTTTGAGAGATGTGCGAAATTTCTTAGCGAGTGAATCACAAGCAATACAAAATCAGATCCCGTCCAAGCACGAAGACGTTAAACTCTGTGTTTGTAGCCTTTCTCACATAAGCGTAAAACAAGTGATTGGCACAGCCGAGGGCTGGTGTAGAGTCTAGGAGTTCACCTGGAGCGAGGCTCGGTGATTGGGTCTTCGGATCAATTTCTTCTAGTGGAACCTTCCTGAAAAGGAAGAAGGGGAGACGTAGATATTTATATCCGAACTTCCATAAACAAACTTTGAGTAATCTCTTTACGATTTACAGTTCTGCATACGCTTTTAATTAATTTAGCACGCATACATTTCTGATCATACACAGTAATTCGAACAGATTTCTGTTTACAGAAATATGTTTTGCGCCAAGTTGTTTTAAAATTAGGATTCAGTTCTGGTGTTTTCCGCATGTTTTTATTACATACCAGATCTGTCTCCGGTGCTCTGTTTTATGTTCAAGAACCCGAGGTATTGCACCTCTCTTTAGCAGCACAAAATTTTTAACAGTAGCAGAGCTTGCTCTCTCCTTATTTTTATTGGATCAGATCTCTCGGTGTTCTCGGGTGAGATCTGATCCTTCGGTCCTAACAAGTGGTATCAGAGCGGGTTGTTTTTGAACGAAAATTTATTTTAAAACGCATGTGCTATTTGTTTTAAAATGTTTTAAAGTTTTTGAAGAGCTTAGTTTATGAAGATATGGAGAGGAATGATCGATGAACTACTGTTGTTCTTTTGTCGAGCTGACACGGAATGCGCGAGTTCCGTGTGGATGCCAAGATTCTATTTTGGTTGAGCTGTTTTCAGCTTATGGGACGAAATAGGAGAAATGAAAGAAAAGCTGGTAGATCTGTTATTGTTTTCTTTTCAGATCTGAATAGATCAAGTGATTCAGTAGCACATGTTCTTATTTGAAACAAGTTTTATTTAAGGTGCTCTGATATTTCGTTTCAAAATCGTAGCATATTGTTGCATACGGTTGTTCCCAAAATCTGTTTTGATTTTGAAAATCTTTAAAATTCCTGCTGTCACGTTATTTTTGTTGTGGCAGTGTAGGGAGAGCTTTATTTAAAATTTGTCGGGAAAACCAGTTTTCGATTCCTTTTTGATTCCCACAAAAAGGGAGAGAATTTTTAGATTACGCATCTGTTATTTGAGGTTTTGTCTAAATAAAAAAGGGAGAGATTGATGGATCTGGATAACAGATCCAGATCTGAGTTTTGAATTACACAAAACCTGTTATTGTGTTTCTAACATTTCTACGTAGTGTACAGATTTAACAGAAGAGCTGGAATAAGACTTGAGAAATTAGGATCGCTAAAGAGTGAAATCTGGAAGAGATCTGACGTGAAGAATGATAAGAGATCTGATGTGAGGAGTCTGCGAGAAGTAAAGTCTGAATGTGAAGTGAAGAGTAGAAGAAGTCTGATCAATATGAAGAAATCTGGATCAACAACTTAGACGTAATAGCTGGATTAGCAATGGAGACATCCAAAGCTGAGCCAGCTGATCGTGATCAGGCGAAAGCCAAGTTGGACCAGAAGCTGTCGAAGAGATAAGCAAATATGAGTGAGCAGCTATAAGCAGAAGACATTAAATCAGCTGTTGCAAGCATTCATCAGTTGCAAGCAATCAGCTGTTGCAAACAGAATTAAAGACCAGAAGTTGATACAACAGATGGATCAGCTGGAGTACCTGGACCAGCTGGTGCGTGAAAAAGTATTAGCTAGAGAAGTCTGAATTGAAAGAATCTGATAACAGGAGAAATCCGTTGATAGAAGAAGTCTAGAGAAGAATCTGGTGAGAGATCTGGTGAAGAGGAAGAACGACGTCGCACTAAAAGAAAATGGTGATCAGCTGTAAGCAGATGTCGACCAGATCAGACGCAAAAGAGGAATCTGAATCAGATGTGGAGCAGCTGATTCATATGTTGGATTAAAGATATTCAGATGATGTCCAGACGATGTTAATCAGCTGTTGCGCAAACGTAAATGAATCAGACGTCGATGTGAAGAGAAATTGAATCAACTGATGAAGATGAATCAGACGTTGCGTGAAGAAAAGATGAAACAGCTGGTGCGCAAAGACGTAAACAACTCAGGAGTTGAATCAGCTGTTGAAGAAGTAAACAAACCAGATGTTGTTGTGCAGCTATTGACATATCAAATGTTGATCAATAGAGGCGAATCAGCTGTTGGAACAACGAACAGCAAAACAGCTGATGAGATATACAAAGAAGAGACAACAGCTGATGAGCGATACGAAGAAAACCAATAGCTGAGCGAACAGCAGTTGAACAATTTGCTGGTATACATTCAGACGCAATCAACCGCTTAAATTGAAAGAATCAATGGCTGAAAGTGAGTCGTGCAAATGCCTTAAATCAAGGGGACAATATTTGTACTATTCTGGGAAATAGTACAATATACAGAGGATGATTGCACCAATTTGGGAAGAAGACAAATTGGCCTTGACAAGCGCAGAAGGGATTTAAATCTACTGTCTAACGGCCATATTTGGAGAGAAGCTATATATACGAAGATTTTTGAAGAATATTTTTTGATCACTCCATAAGGAACGAAGCACAGTGCAAAAACAGAGGGAAGAAAAATAGAGGAACGAAGCAGTCGACCACCATTAGAGAGGAGCTTACAACGAGCGTCGACTGCTGAGTGCTAATCAGCTTTTGTGAGGATTCAGATTTCTAATTAGTGATTAATCAGATTTTGAGTTAGATTAGTCACGAGAATTAAGAATTTAGATTTCTGGAATTTCGAATTTTGGTGAAATCTGATTTGGAAAATATTCAGATCTCTAGTTGAATTGTCCAGATTTTAGTTTGTGTTTTTCGGGTGAAATCTGGTGGAGAATTGATGTTGAATTGATCGATTTTTGAGAGAGATCTGTTTTCTAGTGTTAGCGTGTTTCTCACGTTGTTTTGGTTGGATTTTTGATAGGGATCTGTTCTTTTTAGCGTTTTGAAAAGCACCGTGAGATTTGGATAAAACGGTGTCGTTTTAGAGAGATCTGATTGTCGAGAATGGCGTGGGAAATGAATACGTTGTTCTTTTGAAATTCAGATTCGGTGACGTAAGCAGGTCTCATGGGTGACGTAAGCAAATCTTATGCAAGAACGTGATAGCGTTCATTTGAGGGATCTGGTCTCGCTGCGGCGTCGTTTTGTTGTGCGTTGCCAAGCGAGAGATCTGGTTTCGCGTGAGGGATATGTTTTTGCTCATGCGACGTCGTTTTGTGCATTGCGCGTGTTTTAGCGCTGAGATCTGTTTGAGTTTAAGCGCTGAGATCTTGAGCCTATACGCCGCCGTTTTGGAGTTGCGCGCGAGAGCAGTATTAGCGCTGGGATCTGTTTTGATGAAACGATATCGTTTAGCTTTATGCGTTGAATTGAACGTTGAGATCTGTTTTTGCCAAAACGTTGTCGTTTTGAGGCTGCGCGAGATTTGTTTAGCGTGAAGTCTTTTTTGCCTTGGAGTTGTGCGAGGAATCTGTTTTGCGATATTTTAAGTTGTAGTTATCTGTTTCTGTAGGTGATTGAATTATTGGGGAGCTTTTGGAGTAGAGGATAAATACAAGTGTTGAGTTACACTTAGAGCATTCCAGACCCGATATTTCTTATCCTCAAACTCGAACCTTCGAAATAGCTACTGTTCACCGTCACTTTCTATCGCCATTTTCCGTTGATTCCGACCTCCGTTTTTCGAGTTCTTGGTAGCGTTGTAAACCTATTGAAAAGACCTTGATTTTCCTACCAATCTTGGAGGCTTTTTTGAGCTGGGACGAGAACGCGAAGCTGCTGAGTTGAGCAGTAAGTTGCGCCGTGCGTTCCCATCTTTTGGGTGAGCTTTCTTTCGTTGATTTGAGCTTTGTTCTGGTATGTTAGTACCTAAGTGAATATTTGGAGCTTGAGGTTAGCTCTGGTCGTAGGTATTTGAGAGAGAATGTTAGATCTGAGCTAAGATATTAGCTACCTTGTACAGATTCAGTTTCCAGGATTTTTGGTTGCGCTTTGCCGTGAAGTTTCAAGGGCCGTGAACTCTAAGTTAGTTGCTGGCCGTTGCTTGTGAAACCGGTTAAGGTATTTTGAGAAATTGAGGTACGATTGAGCAGCCCTTAGCAGTTGTGAGCTTGAACATGTCTATAATTCGGTATTTTGAGAATTGAGGTACGATTGAGCAGCCCTTAGCAGTTGTGAGCTTGAACATGTCTATAATTCGATGTTGTGAAATCTGTGGCTTTTCTGCTATGTGTCTACGTGAACCAGTTTCTGATTTTGTTTGAGTATGCATACTGTTTTTACGTTTAGGCATTTTATGTATTGAGCATGGATATTGAATGGCATTCATGCATACATCTTGAGCCTGATTTATAGATTTGATTTGATAACCTGATTGGGTGCCACGTTGTGACTGGCCGACTGTTGGGTCATGCCCGAAAAGTCCAACGCTATCGTCGTAGCGGTGACTACCGGATACGAGTGTCTACCGCCGAGCTGTGATAGGCTGACGGGCCCCGATGATCACGGACCGATGATTTCCCGGTTGATAGACCGTGGTATAGAGGCGACATGATATGATTTGCCGGTTGTTGCACCGGCCTAGCTGACTGATTTCCTTTGACAGCCTCATGCATTCATAGCATTGATTTATAGCATGTTGCATGTTTATCTGCTTTGATAGCTCTTCGTACTGAGGCTTGACCTCGTACTTGTTTCCTGCTTTTGTCTTGTTTGGGTCTGCGTTGCCCATTTGCAGGAGCTTCAGGTAACCAAGCTGGGAAGAGTGGAAGTTCAGCTGGTCGATCCCCACGTCCCTGAGTCCCAATTTATATATATGATATGTATTGAGCCGGGGGATGCCCCGTGTTATCATGTATTGGAGGATCTGTATTTGAATTGATATTTGGTTGTTACCTGTTGTGCATGAGTTTGAGTCAACTCATAGTTTAATTATTGATATTTTGAATGTATGAATTGAGTTCAGGCCCATTGTATTTCGAAAAATTTTTAAGCCCTGATTTTAAGCTTCCGTGTTTTTGCGCTTATTATGTGTTAATTGTTAGTAATTAGCATGGGGCCTGACATCTTTTGTAGAAGAATTTTCCTAGTGTGTGAGATTTTTACTTTAGAGAGTTGAGCGTTCACTATAAAATCTCACACACACAGATTCACTCGCATATTTTGAGAGATGTGCGAAATTTCTTAGCGAGTGAATCACAAGCAATATAAAATCAGATCCCGTCCAAGCATGAAGACGTTAAACTCTATGTTTGTAGCCTTTCTCACATAGGCGTAAAACAAGTGATTGACACAGCCGAGGGCTGGTGTAGAGTCTAGGAGTTCACCTGGACCGAGGCTCGGTGATTGGGTCTGCGGATCAAATTCTTCTAGTGGAAACTTCCTGAAAAGGAAGAAGGGGAGACGTAGGATATTTATATCTGAACTTCCATAAACAAACTTTGAGTAATCTCTTTACGATTTATAGTTCTGCATACGCATTTAATTTATTTAGCACGCATACATTTCAGATCACACACAGTAAGTCGTACAGATTTCTGTTTACAGAAATTTGTTTTGCGCCGAGTTGTTTTAAAATTAGGATTTAGTTATGGTGTTTTCCGCATGTTTTTATTACATACCAGATCTGTCTCCGATGCTCAGTTTTATGTTCAAGAACCCGAGGTACTGCACCTCTCTTTAGCAGCGCAAAATTTTTAACAGTAGCAGCGCTCGCTCTCTCCTTATTTTTATTGGATCAGATCTCTCGGTGTTCTCGGGTGAGATTTGATCCTTCGGTCCTAACACTATGATTAACAAGTTGCATGATAAAACCCCATATGAGATCTGGAGTGACAAGAAACCTGATATTTCATATTTCAGTGTGTTTGGGTGCAGGTGTTTCAGCAGAGATACAACCAGAGCTGGACACACCGCACAACAATGCTCAACAAGATCTGACAGGCAATCTAGTAGTCATCAATTTAACTAACGTTGACTCAACACAGGATCAGATCTCTCCAAGTGTGCCTGCTGCTGGAGCTGAAGCGACGAATGCACAAGATGTTCAAATAGATGTTGCTCAAACAGATGTTGCACAAACAGATCTTGTCACACAACAATCAACATCTGATGCACAAGATGCGAACGCGAACCATCAATTGGTGACAGACAATCCAGATGTGGCTATCCAGCAAGACATCCAAGCAGCATAGGAAGCAAACCCAATTGGACTTGATCTCCGGTGGAATAGAAATCATCCACCAGAGCAGGTCATAGGTAACATCGAATCTCCTGTTCGCACACGAAGCCAGCTTATGCATGATCATTTTGACTCAGCATTCATCTCACATATAGAACCAAAACAAATAGATGAAGCCTTAGCAGACCCAAGCTGGGTAGAAGCAATGCAAGAATAACTTAATCAGTTTAAGAGAAATAACGTATGGCAACTTGTACCTAGACCTTCAAATAATTCAGTTATAAGAACTAGATGGGTCTTTAGGAACAAACTGAATGAAGATTGAATAGTAACAAGAAACAAAGCTAGACTGGTAGCTCAAGGATTTAGGCAAATGGAAGGAATAGATTTTGATAAAACCTTCGCACCAGTAGCTAGATTAGAATCTATTCACATGTTCTTAGCATACGCTGCATTCAAAGACTTTAAATTATTTCAAATGGATGTTAGGAGTGTATTTCTTAATGGCATTCTAACAGAGGAAGTGTATGTTGCACAACCTCCTGGCTTCGTAAATCATACATATCCAGATTATGTTTATAAATTGTATAAAGATCTGTATGGGTTGAAGCAAGCACCCAGATCTTGGTATGATACACTGTCTAAATTCCTAATTGATCATGATTTCACAATAGGCACAGTAGATAAGACTCTATTTAAATTTGTCAAAGCTGATCATGTTCTGTTAGTTCAGATTTACGTTGATGATATCATATTTGGGTCAACTAACCCCAAGCTATGTCAAAAGTTTTCTAAGCTGATGCAGGACAAATTTGAGATGAGCATGATGGGTGAGCTAACGTTCTTTCTGGGATTACAAGTTAGACAGCTGGATAATGGAATCTTCATTAATCAAGCTAAGTATACGAAAGAACTGCTGAAGAAATTTGGCATGGACAACTGTTCAGCAGCCGTGACCCCAATGAGCTCATCAATCAAGCTGGAAAAGACGAAGCTGGTACTGCCATTGAGGTATCATTATATCGTGGTATAATTAGCTCCTGCTTTACTTAACTGCTAGCAGACCAGACATCATGTTTGCTGTCTGTATGTGTGCTAGATTTCAAGGAGAGCCTAAACAGTCGCACTATATTGCTGTAAAACAGTTCTTGAAATATTTAAAAGGAACTTCCAACGTGGGTCTTTGGTATCCCAAAGACACAGGCTTTCAACTAATCGGTTATAGTGATGTGGACTATGCAGGATGTAGAGTTGACCGTAAAAGCACCAGCGGTACTTGTCAATTCTTAGGAGATCGACTGATTTCCTGGTTTAGAAGCAGACATCTATTGCAACGTCCACAGCTGAAGCAGAGTACTTAGCGGCTGGAAGCTACTGTGCTCAGATGTTATGGATACAACACCAGCTTAAGGACTATGGCATTGATGCTTCCGAAGCGCCTATTCTCTGTGACAACACCAGTGCCATCGCGATTACTCAAAATCCAGTGCTTCATTATGGAACGAATCATATATACATCAGGAATCATTTTATAAGAGACCATGTACTCAAGAAGGACTTCAAGCTGGAGTATGTGTCGACTGAGCAGCAAGTAGCTGACATCTTCACAAAGCCCCTGCCAGATGCTAAGTTTTCTTATTTTAGAAATCTATTGGGTCTCTTTGAACTGCCTTGACTGTCTTTGAGCTAACAATTTGCAGGTTGAACAGCTTCGGGTTTTGTCAAATCTGAGTCTACTGTTCAGGGGTAACATCGTGGAATTCAAGTTTGATAAAATATCAGACTTGAGAAAATCTCAGCTTTAGGGGGAACGAGAGATATGAATTAATAAGTGCTGAGTCAACTGAATATGTGAGATCTGGATACACTCAGATGTCATGTATACACAGTTGATGCTTATCCATGATCAGATCTCGCAACGCCCCTGCTGATACATTAAACAGATCTTAAGGTTGTGACGTGTTAACCACTTGGCGCCAGTTATCTTTTACCTTTTCACCCTCGCGGTTACAATTCAAAATCCTTTTAAAATTCCTTTAAAATTATTTCGCGATATTGTCAAAATCTTTTCAAAATCATTTCCAAAATTTATTGCGCCATCGGATGTTTGACACGTGGTTTTCATCATGCGTAACGTCACATCTATATTTTCTCTCTCTAGTACCTTTTTGCATTCTAGTTTATATTTATGACATTTCCTTTTCCTCTAGCACTTACCTTGCGCAAATTGTCTCTCTAGAATTTCTTGTGTATTGCTCTCTGTGTGTTCTTGTTGCAGATATTTTTCAGTCGTACCCTTCTTCAACCAACTATCTGTAATGGCATCCTCACTTATTAGCAACACCAACCAAGTCCATTTTGCCTCTGTCCTTGCCATGGACAACGCAGGAATAGTAGCTATGTTCGAAGCCCTAGTAGCTTCTGGTCTTATTAGTTTTCTGGGCTGTATGTCTGACATTTTTGAAACCGCTCTGGTCGGGTTTTATCAAAACTCTTCTGTAAGGGATGGTAAAGTTATCAGTACAGTTCAAGGGAAATCAGTGGAAATCTCCGAGGAAGTTTTTGCAGGGACTTTTCAGTTGCCGGTATAAGGATTGACAGACATGAATGAGGTACCGAAGGATTTAGTTTTTGACGCAAGGAGTGAGTTTTCATTTACTGGTGAGCAGTTGACAACTTCCTGCAAGAAGCGGGAATTGAAGATTGAGTTCAGGCTACTAAATGATATTTTGGCGAAATTGGTAACTGTGAAAGCCGGGTCGTTCGACGATGTTACTCATGAGCGTTTCCTAATGATGACCGCTATCAATGGAGGAGTTAAAATCAATTGGGGCAGGCTGTTGTTTATCATTTCACATACATGGTGATGCCTGGGTCTAGGAAAGCCAGGGGCTACGCTGTTGGCAGGTATATTTCTATCAACGACAAGATTTCTGTTGAGGATGTGGGAGATGTATCCCGGGTGAAGAAGACACCCGTAAAAAGGGCTGTGTCCAAGAAGAGGCCTGCTACTGCAGTGGCTGAACTGGTTTTGAGGAAAAAGCGGACATTGAAGGGGAAAGCAGCTCCTTCAAACGAAAACCTGGAGCTAGTTTTAGTGGCACAGGAGGCTGTACCACTTCAAGTTATTAAACCTATCACCGCTGCACCTCCTAAGCCCAAAAGAAAAGCGACCAAGAGGAAGTTGATATTGCCAGTAGGATCTGCTGATGAGATTGTGGAGGAAGAGACAGATGTTGAAAAACAAAGAGAAGAACCAACTGCTGATGTTGTGGTGAACGAACCAACTGTGGCGACCTTTGTGGAGAAAGAAAAAGAGACGTCTGGGGATGATGTGGATTTTATTATCCAGCAGATTCTTGAAGATACCGCACAGTTGGAGACCGATATGGGAGATACAGATGAAACAGTTGTTGGTGGACCAACGATACAGACTTCTGATGATTTTATTTCTGGTGACTTTCAGTTGGTTACCAGTGAAGCTGACCGCATGATTGGTATGGAAAATGATCCCGATGAAGAGAAGAGAACTGATGATGAGTCTATGTCCCTGGAAGAAATCTTGTCTATGATTCCACCTGGTTCCTCATTACCTTCAACCACTGGGGAAGTAACGAAAATTCAGTTGGGCACGAGTATTCAATTCAGGGATGTCAATGAAGGGGACTAGTACAAGGCCAGTCTTCATAAGATTTCTACTTATGAGAAGGGGAAGGCGCCCCTTTACGAAAAGGATCCAATAAAAGGGAACCTAACCAAAGAAATTTTTGCCTTAATTTGTGCAGATATCGATTTACTTGTAAAGCTGAGAGAACAGGTCATTGATGAAGTCGATAGACTTTTCAATCTTTCAATTTTAAGAAGTTGGCTGCCTTGAAGCTGGAAGAGATCTATGCCAAGGAGGAACTAGTTTTGACTTGGGCTGAAACTGACTCAACGAAGGTCGCACTTCACAGGCGCACGTATATTCTTACCAAGTACAGAGAGTTGCTTCTTAGGAAGTTTTTGGAGACTCATAACTCAAATTTTGTCTCTGGTACACCTTCTTCGGCTATAGATCTCCAAGTTTTGGACAAATTGTCGGATCTTCATTTGTTTGTGTTAGAAGAGCTGAAGGCCCAGACACAGGAACACGGTCTTAGGTGGGAGAAGACGTGTTGCTATAAAATTTTTGAAGGGAAGAGTCGTGATCGTGGCGCTGTCATCGCTCAATCAAACACAAACACAATATCTTCTTGCTGGATAAGGACAATGGTCCGTGTCAATGACTCTTGGGTGATTGAGGCATGTGCTGACTACTGGAAGCCGTTACCCAGGAAAGTTGTTTGTAATGAAGTTTTGCCGCAAGTTTCTTATATAGATACTCTTCCCACTGTTAGTGAATTCTTTAAGCTGCTCAAAAAGAGATGGGCAGATGTCTGTCTAGAAGCTGCAGAATTTTTTGTTTCTGGAACACTTCTGCCAGTAGGATCTCTCAATTTTTTCCGAGCTCTAACTGTTGTTGAACCCTCTCAAGATTTTGGTTTTCGAAGGCCGACTGTCACATCTTAGGGATGGTCCCAACTTTGCACAGCTTTTGTCAGATACAGCCTATTCGGGGGCTTGCAAACAATTGATATCAGCAATTTTCTTTCAGTTCTCATTCCAGTCCGACCAGTTTTGAGGGATGCTAATATTCTTGATACCGTTGTACAGAGAACACCAGTTTTTCTTCTAACAGACACCAGTACACAGTAGGATCCGATTGTACAGATGGATATAGATCAACATCCAGATTCTCCACCTACCTCCGCTGATTCTTCTTTGCACTTCAATGCAAATGACATTATTACGGAAGAAGACTCAGCTAATGACCAGCTTATCTCGCCTTCTACTGCCACTCCTACTACAACAGACATCGCAGCATCTTTTGCTCAACTACGCGTATCGATTGATCAAGTTCAATTTGAGCAAATCAGGCGAAAGGATGATATGGACGAACTCAAGGACATACTTCTGATGCATATTCGAGACCTTGAGAAGCAGTTTTCAGACCGTTTTGATCAACATGACAGGGCCTATATGGTGCTAATTAACAGTATTCGCCAAGAGATTCATGATCAAAAGACCCTCCTATCGCTGTATTTTCTTACATCTCAGAAGAGGATCAGTACTCAGGTGGAGGCCATGGCAACAGGCTTAACTGATGTTCAGAAGGATGTTCAGGACACTAAGTATGCTTTCTTCCATCAGTTACTGGATTTCCATGCACAGGCACAAGAGAACTATAATAATCATACCACTCAGTTGGGTGAACTTGTTGATTACATCAATCGTGGTGGTAATGACAAAAAGGGGGAAGAGAGTAGCAGCAGCCGTCCTCAACCGCCGCCTGATGATCAGAATAGACCTAGTGGGGGAAGTGCGAGCAGAGGTGGTGGTTCTGGTGGAAGTAGTAGAAGAGAAGATAGAAGGGGTTCTTCGAAAAGGCGTTCCAGCAGTGGTGGTGGTGGATCTGGTACTGGTAGTGAACCTTATGGACCTTACAAGAAGAATGCTGAATGGTGGCTGTATGGAAAGAATCAGTTTTAAGATTTTTCAGTTTTTATTGTACAAATTTTTTGTACATAATTCAGTTAATGAGATTTATAAAATTTCAGCACGACTTCGAGTTTTCTTATATCTTCTTAAGTCGTAAGGCTGCTAAGTTTTGTCATCACCAAAAAGGGGAAATTGTTAAGATAAAATTTATTAGTTTTGATGATAACAAAATAAGACCAAGTAATGACATTAAGCCTTCGCAGACGATTTCAGAAGTCATGACGTCATCCCAGTGTTTTGAAGTTTTCAGAAGTCATGACGTCATCCCAAGTGTTTTGAAGCTTTCAGAAGTCGTGACGTCTTCTCAGTATTTTGAAGAGTTCAGAAGTCGTGATGTCAAATAAGTGGATTGAAGATTTCAAAGTCTCGAAAGATTCTGAACTAAGCATTGACTTCTGAGTCGACCATTCGGGAACAGTTATTCAGACTTAAAGCTACAGTGAGAAATCTGGTGTTAGAAGCATAGTGTATTCAGACTTGAGTAACAGATTGTGGTTCAGTTCCGAGTATTTCAGTTGTGAACAGTATCTATTCAGTTACCTCAGATCTCAGTACCTCATAAGTGAATGTATTCAGTTTTTGGATAAAGTTTCTTTGACATCAGAAGTGATAAATTCAGATTTGGGGATATTTGTATAACATAGCTTTCAGATATCGAAACAGTATCAGTTGTTACATTCAGTTGTTACATTCACTTGTTGCATTCAGTGGTTGCATTCAGATGTTGCAAATACACAGTTATCTCTATATATTCCGTTGTGACAGCTATGAATACACAAGCAGCAGCGAGATAGCGACTTATTGCAAGGCATAAAGAAATGCTTTAACAGAAAGAGATTTCAGGCGTAAGGAACGAACAGCTTAAAACGAGATCATTTGCTTAAATTGGAAAGAATCAATGATCACGATTGAATCGTACAAATGCCTGGAATTAAGGAGACAATGTCAGAGCTATTTTGGGCGATTGTATGCAGTATACAGAGGACGTTATACAACGTTTGCTCAAATATGGATATACGAAAATTTGGCCCTGATGAAGCACAGATTACCATTTGGTGGAGCAGAATATACGGTTGTACGATGAACATATATTCAAAATGGGATTTTGTTTCCTTAGGTGAAATTTATTGACCGTTGAGATCAAAAGGGTATAAAAGGCAGAAGAATTCAAATTGAGAATCTCTCGGCCATTTCTCCTATCCTCGCCTATTCTACGTCTTCATCGTTCTCGAGCTTATTACTTATCGATGCTATCTTTCAAAAGCTCACATAGTTACTGAAAACTAACACTGCAAAAATTATTTGATGTTCCAGTGCTTTCAATCTCGAAGAACAGTTTATTAGTTGTTCTTAATAGCTTAATCTTCGAGATATAATCTTCTGGTTCACTTTTGTGAATCGAGCTTCATAGTATAGAAACCAGAAGATTTAAGGTCTCAAAACCATTGTATTTCATTGTTATCATTCAGATTGAGTCTGTAACGAACTTGCTGTTTAAAGCAGTTCGAGAAAAATTCTAAGTGTTGTAAACAGCATCTGCGTCTGCTTGTTGATTGGAGTTGCTAGGTGTTCACCTGGAGCAAGGATCAGTGATTGGGTGTTTACAGTGTCTGTACTCACCAAAGCCTTCTAGTGGAACCTTCCGGAAAAGGAAGAAGGGGAGACGTAGGATTTGATATCCTAACTTCCATAAACAAATATCTTGACCCTATACTTTTACTTTATTGCATTTATTTATCATTACACTATTCACAGATTGATCGACTTCATTCTGCACATTATTTGTTAGTCGAGAAATCTGATTCGAGACTGAGATACCTTAAATATGGTAACTCGGATTTAAGTTAAGCAAAGTTCTTGTAAAAATCGTTTTAAGGTTTCGAAAATTTTAAAATACTAAGGAGTTCATTCAACCCCCCCTTCTGAACTCCTAAGGCTATTTTTCAATCCCTATTGATCCTATCAGGGACCTAAGGAGTTTGCTGGTACCACTGATCCTCTTGTTGCTGAGGAGTGGATTCGATCGTTGGAGACCATCTATGCTTACATGGGTCTCCCGGACGCTGATAAGGTCCGATGTGCTATATTTATGATGAAGGGAGACGCAGATATTTGGTGGGAGAGCGCAGTGGTTGGTCTATATCTGGAGAGTCTGACTTGGGAGGAATTCAAGAAGGTGTTCTTTGAGAAGTATTTCACTGCTGATGCTCGGAGCCAGCTTATTCGGGAGTTTATGAGTCTCCATCAGGAATACAAGTCTGTTGCTGAGTACGTGAGGCAGTTCGAGCGAGGGTGTCACTTTGTGCCCTCGATGACTTTGGAGTATGAGAAGTTGCGGCAGTTACTCGATGGACTGCGACCAGACATCCGCCACGATGTAAATATAGCGGACGTGGCTACTTCTATGGCAGCGGTGAACAGGACATACCGGTCTGAGAGAGGCCGAAAGGAAATGAGGGATGACTTCCAGAGGAAGCGTCAGATGCAGCAGCCCGCCAGGGGCCAGTATTCGCAGCAGCCAGTGAAGAGACCATTCCAAGAGCATTCTAGGGGCCCAAATCCTTTAGGGGCAGTAGCAGCAGAGACCGCATGTGAGGATTGAGAATTCGAAATAGTGATTAATCGGATTTGTTTAGGATTAGTCACGAGATTTTATAATTTCGAATTTTTAGATTTCATACTTTTACTATAGCTAATGCGTGATACGCTGTCGTTCCGTGAAAACCAGTTGTTGCGCATTTCAGATAGTTATGTAGCGAGTTAGGGAATGCATCGTCGTTTCGCTATGTTTTAGAGGCACGGGAGCGAAGTTGCTGTTGGCAGCAAGTACGGGGTGCGAGGATTAACGAGAAAGCGACACGTGTTGGTCAACTTTTTGGGTGTTGACTGCTGTTGTTGAAGCGCTAATCAGCAGTTGTATTTTAGGTGTTGCGTGTGTTGAGAAGCAGCAGCAACGCTGACGTTGTCGACAGATATGATGACGTAGGTTACGCGACGTCGTATTTGCTTGGATTGGATCTGTTGTAGCAGAGCGCTTTGATCAGATTCGTTGACGTGTGCAAAGTGTTTTCGTTTTGATTAGCGTTCGTTGTATTGCGTTGCGGTTGCTGTTGTGAGCTCCGCACTGTTGAAGAATGTTACCAGCTTTTGGTCGCTTCGCAAGAGATATCTGTTGTCAGCTGGTGGAACGCTGCGGCGTCGTTTTGTTTAGTTGGAACGGTGTCGTTTTGGGTTTTCTTTTGTGAATGCAACGCTGGATGGTTGCTGTTGTCTTTGTTGAGAGAAAAGCTGGTATCTGTTGTGAGCAACCACTGGTGTCTGTCGGGAGATATCTGTTGTTTCGATGATTGTTGATTTTGTAAACAGCAGCCATTGGTTTGAGATATATATTTAGATAAGTGTTGATCGACACTTAGAACATTTTACACCCGATATTTCTTATCCTCTTCTCTGTTGAAACCCTCGATCGACACTGTTCATTCGAACATTTCTCCCGTAGATTTCTGCCGATTCCAGCCTTTGTTTTTGATGATTTTGGTGGCGCTGAGTTCACCTTGCTTAACTCTTTCGATTGTTACCCATTTGAGGCCCTGAATCAACGTTGGAGGAGAAGTGCGAAGTTGCTGTGTCTTCGTGCCGTAAAGTCCATTGGTTCTTCTATTGGTTTAAGTCTCTAGGTGAGCATTTCCTTCTATTATGAGCTCTGTTCTTGTAGTTAATAGCTGCGTAGATGTATAGAACTTGAGCAGAGTTCTGGTCGTAGGTGTTAGAGTGCACAGGTTCAGATTTCTGTGCTTGAGTTGAGCTGATTTTCGAAGCCTTGTAACGGATTTCAGCTTCCAGGAAGTCTCTGTCGTGTTTGTTGAGCTGGTTGCTTTGGTCGTGTGATTTCCGTGCCTTGGGAGAAATCTGTGAGGTAGATTTAAGCTGTGAAGGTACGATTGAGCGTGAATTTAACGGCTTCGAGCATAACCTGCTAGTATCTTAGTCTTGAGTTTGGATTATATGAATCTGTGATTATGTGAACTACCTGAGTTACTGATTTGTATGTGCTGTTTACATATTGTATGCATGTAGAAATCAGATATGAATTTCTTGGCATTCATGCATACATCTTGAGCCAGATTGATTGATTGATGACCTGATTTAGAGCCACGTTGTGACCGGCAGACTGTTGAGTTGTGCGGAATGGTCCAACGCTATCATCGGAGTGGTGATCGACTGTGTTGTCGTATCGGAATACCATCGAGCTGTGATTGGCTGACGGCCTGGAATATCACGTACCGATGATTCCACCGGTGGACTTACTGTGTGGGTTTAGAGGCTCGACTGATTTTGATTGCCAGTTGATATGCTGGTCTTGTTATCCGATTTTACTTGATAGCCTCACGCATCTCATGACTTTAGATACTGCATGTTTATGAGTCACTGTTTATTTAGAGCTCTTCGTACTGAGGCTTGACCTCGTATTTGTTTTCCTGCTTTTGTGTTGTTTGGGTCTGTGTTACCCATTTGCAGGATCTTCAGGTAACCAAGCTGGACCGAGTGGAGCGCCAGCTGGTCGATCCCCCTTTCCCTTGAGTCCCAGTTATATTATGATATGTATTGAGCCGAGGGATGCCTCGTGTTTCTTGTATTTGGGGATCCATTTCTGAATTGAGATGTTGTTGTTACCTGTATTTTTTGAGTTTGAGTTAACTCGTATTTTGTGTATTGATATTTTGAATGTATGTTTTGAGTTCAGGCCCTTTTTAATTCGAAAAATTTTTAAGCCCGATTTTACGCTTCTGTGATTATGTGTTTAATTGTGCTGTAATCCTATGTGATTAGCACGGGGCCTGACATTTTTGGTATCAGAGCTTAAACTGGGATAAGCTCGATTTCCTCTGACCACACTCGATTCTAGGCTCAGAGTTTTGATTTGGAGTCTAGGCACAGAGTTTTGATTTGATTTTTGATTGACTATGTGACTTATGTGATCTATTATCTGCCTTGATGTTATATCTGTTGTGAGATATTACTCTGAGATTGTTTAGATGCCGCCGAGGAGAGGTAGAGGTAGGACTGCTAGACGTTTCGCTGAGGAGTCTAGGGCCTTGGTTAGTGATGAGGGTATTCAACAGAATGAACCTTTGCGGCGTCATGAGAGGCAGGCAGGGGTTGAGGATGTGTCGAGACAGATAGGCGAGATGGAGTTAGTTCTAGTGAGGTTTCAGCCGACGACGGTACACATTTTTCAGCCTGTGCAAGAAGTGTCGCAACCGTTTCAGTCTCCTCCAGGGTCGCAGCCATCAAATCGTCAGAGGTTTAGGCCCCGAGGAAAATAGTTTAAGAAGCGATCTCATTAGAGTTCCTCTGGTTCTGTGAGTTCTGGTGACATTAGTTCTGGCAGTGTGTTCTGTGGACAGTGCGGAGGGAAGCATGAGACTTTGCAGTGTCGTGGAGTTCGAGGTTCTTGCCATCGTTGTGGTCAATCGGGAAATTTTGCTAGAGTGTGTCCTTTGTTGAGGGGACAGTCTTTGGTTCCTTCGCAGCCGGCCCAGGTGGATACCTTGACGAGAGAGCAGCTTGAGGAGACACCTGGTGTAGATATTGAAGGTACACTTTGCAGTGTCGTGGAGTTCGAGGTTCTTGCCATCGTTGTGGTCAATCGGGAAATTTTGCTAGAGTGTGTCCTTTGTTGAGGGGACAGTCTTTGGTTCCTTCGCAGCCGGCCCAGGTGGATACCTTGACGAGAGAGCAGCTTGAGGAGACACCTGGTGTAGATATTGAAGGTACATGCTTTATATTTGGTTTTCCTGCATGATTATTGATTGACACTGGAGCATCACACTCCTTTATTCCTGAGCTGTTTGTGCATGAGCGTGGGTTGAGTTTTTTCCCATTGTGTGATGTTGTTTCCGTGTCGACCCCTGCTGGTGTGAGTCTGTGGTCTCGCGAAGTAGTGTTGGGTTGTGTGCTTCGATTTGATGAGCATATTTTGGTGTCCAATCTGATTGTTTTGGGAATCAGAGATTTTGATTGCATCTTGGGGATGGATGTATTGTCTAGCTATAAGGCTACTGTCGATTGTTTTCATGGTGTGGTAAGATTTCGCCCTGACTCGGGTGAGAAGTGGGAGTTCTACGGTGCTGATTCACACTCGAAGATTCCACTTGTCAGGCCCCGTGCTAATTACTCAAAGATAATAGCACAATTAAGCACATAATCACGGAAGCATAAAATTTGGGCTTAAAACTTTTTTCGAAATAGTTTGGGCCTGAACTCAAAACATACATTCAAAATATCAATACTCAAAATACGAGTTAACTCAAACTCATATAAAAACAGGCAATACAAGTATCAAATCAGATACAGATCCCCAATACATAGAAACACAGGGCATCCCCTGGTTCAATACATAATAAATAAACTGGGACTCAAGAAAACAGGGATCGACCAGCTGAACCTCCACTCTGTCCAGCTTGGTTACCTGAAGTTCCTGCAAATGGGTAACGCAGACCCAAACAACACAAAAGCAGGAAAAGAAATACGAGGTCAAGTCTCAGTACGAAGAGCTATCAAAAAAGCTAATCATGCAACATGCTATAAATCAATGCTATGAAATGCATGAGGACTATCAAGGATCGGATAGCTAGACCAGCAAATCGACTGGCAAATCATCTCAAGCGAGCCTCTATACCATGCACAGAAAATCGGTCGGTGGAAATTATGTCCGTGATAATCGAGGCTCGTCAGCCCATCACAGCTCGGTGGTATTCCAAAACGACAAGTCAGTCGCTCACCACTCCGATGATAGCGTTGGACTTTTCAGGCACAACACATCAGTCGCCCAGTCACAACATTGCTTCAATCAGGTCATCAATCAATATGTCAATCAGGCTCAAGATGTATGCATGTATGCTAATCAATATTCAATTCAAAATGCATAGTATTCAATTCAAATGCATACAATTCACAGTACATGAAACTAGACATATAACCAATCAATTCATCATACTTGCCTCACGTAAACACATAACAGCAATTCATAACCAGAATTATAGCCATGCTCAAAGCTGTTACAAACTGCTCAATTTGTACCTCAAACTTCACAATCTACCTCAACAAATTCGCACAAGGCACGACAGAACCCACGGTGTTAGAAAACAGATTTCTCCTGATTCGAAATTCACGGCAGAAGACTTCAAGGAGCTGAAATCTGTTACAAAGCCTCGCAAATAAGCTCAATTCAAGCACAAATCTGAACCTGTACACTCTAACACCTACGGCCAGAACTCTTCTCAAGTTCTAAGCATCTACGCAGGTATTACTACAAGGACAGAGCTGAGATGCTTACCCAGAAGCTTAAACCAACAGAAGTACCAACAGAATTCACGGCATGAAGACGCAGCAGCTTCGCACTTCTCCTCCAATGCCGATTCAGGGCCTCAAATGGGTAGCAATCGAAAGAGCTAAGCAAGGGGAGTTCAGCGCCACCACAACCATCGAAAACAAAGGCTGAAATAGACGAAGATCGAAGGACGAAATGTTCGAATGAACAGTGTCGGTCGAGGGTTTCAAAAGAGAAGAGGATAAGAAATATCGGGTTGAAAAATATTTCTAAGTGTCGATCAACAATCATATAAATATCTCCCGCAACCAACAGCTGCTGTTCAAAAAATCAACAAACATCGAAACAGCAGATATCTCTCGACAGACACCATTGGTTGCTCACAACAGATACCAGCTTTTCTCTCAATGAAGCCAACAGCAACCATCAAGCGTTGCATTCACAAAAGAACACCCAAAACGACACCGTTCCAACTAAACAAAACGACGCCGCAGCATTCCACCAGCGGACAACAGATGTCTTTTGCGAAGCGACCAAAATCTGGTAACAGATTCTTCAACAGTGCGGAGCTCACAACAGCAACCGCAACGCAACACAACGAGCGCTAATCAAAACGACAACACTTCGCACACGTCAGCAAATCTGATCAAAGAGCTACGCTACAACAGATCCATTCAAAGTAAATACGACGTCACGTAACCTACATCATCATATCTGATGAAGTAACGCCCGAAACAGCGATCGCTAACGCTAAACCAAAACGAGAGGAACTCGCTGTTAACAGATATCACCAAGCGTTACCACAGCGAAACGAAGACGCATAA
Source organism: Dorcoceras hygrometricum (assembly GCA_001598015.1). Classification (NCBI taxonomy): domain Eukaryota; kingdom Viridiplantae; phylum Streptophyta; class Magnoliopsida; order Lamiales; family Gesneriaceae; genus Dorcoceras; species Dorcoceras hygrometricum. The sequence continues at coordinate 26,846 of KQ986467.1, forward strand.
CCCCTTTCGCTACAGTAACTATCTGAATTGCGCAACAACTGGTTTTCACGGAACGACAGCGTATCATGCATTAGCTACAGTAACTTGCTGTCAACAGCAACTTCGCTCCCACGCCTCTGCTGCCAACAGCAACTGCGCGCGCTCGCAACAGTAGAAGTCTGAAATCTAAAAATTCGAAATTCTAAAATCTGAAAATTCAAAATTCTAATTTCTCAATCCTCACATTCTCCCCACCTTAAGAGATTTCGTCCTCGAAATCCAAGGAAAAATCAAGGAAAATTTCAATCAAAACATCACCATTCAGACACGATCATCAATCAAGCTCAAATCAAAGCTTAGAAATTACCTGGAATTACACAGTCAGTGCTCAAACAAGTGAGGCCAGTCTTGCCTCATCTTCTCCTCAACCTCCTAGGTAGCTTCTTCTCGGCCATGCTTGCTCCATTGGACCATTACCAACGTTATCACTTTGTTCCTCAGCTGCTTCTCCTTCCTATCCAGAATCCGCACTGGATATTGAACATAGCTCAAGGCAGAATCCAGCTCAACTTCGTCGGTTCTCAAAACATGGGACAGATATGGCTCATATTTCGTCAACATTGACACATGAAAAACATCATGTATCGCTGCTAACTCATCAGGCAGCCTCAAACGATAAGCCAACTGTCCAATCCACTCAACAATCTCAAAGGGACCAACGAATCTAGGAGCTAATTTGCCTTTAAATATGAACCTCATCACGCTCTTGAAAGGAGAAACTTTTAGAAATACTCGATCGCCCACCTCGAACTCTAATGGTCGACGTCTTCGGTTAGCATAGATGGTAAATCTATCTTGTGCAGCCTTCATCCTACTTCGAATCAAATCAATCTGATCTTTCATATGCTGCACAAACTCAGGGGTAGAAAGTTGTTTCTCACCAACTTCTTCCCAACAAATTGGAGATCTGCATTTACGACCATACAACGCCTCAAATGGATCCATCCCGATTGTCACCTGGTAGCTGTTGTTATACGAAAACTCAACCAATGACAAAGAATCCTGCCAGCCACCACTGAAATCCATCACAACTGCTCGCAGCATATCCTCTAAAGTCTGGATAGTTCGCTCAGACTGACCATCTGTCTGTGGGTGATAGGCTGTACTCATAGCCAATCTCGAACCCATCGCTGCTTGCAGACTATTCCAAAAACGAGAAGTGAATCTTGGATCTCTGTCAGACACTATGGAAACAGGAACTCCATGCAATCTAACCACATGGTCGATATAAAGTTTCGCCATTTTCTTCATGGAACACCTCACATCATAGGGAATGAAATGGGCTGACTTCGAAAGTCTATCAATCACCACCCAAATCGCATTGCATCCCCTACTCGATCGAGGTAGATGAGTCACAAAATCCATGACGATGTGCTCCCAATTCCATTGGGGCACCTCCAAACTCTGAAGCAATCCACCAGGTCTCATTCTCTCAGCCTTGACCTGCTGGTAATTCAAACATCTCGCAGCAAAACCAGAGATGTCGCTCTTCATGCCTTCCCACCAGTAGTGAGATTTCAAGGCATGGTACATCTTTCTCTCGCCCAGATGCACACTGTACTGACTACAATGTGCTTCATTCATGATGGTATCTTTCAAATCGATCAAGTTCAGAACCACCAATCTTCCTCGAAATCTCAGACATACATCATAGACTCTAGAGACACTAAAAAACGAAAGCATCGCAGGCTGGGTCTTCCTACTCAAAGCATCTACTACTGAGTTCATCCGCCCAGGCTGATACTGAATCCCACAGTTAAAGTCCTTGAGCAATTTCATCCAACGTCGCTGCCTCATATTCAGATCAGACTGCATGAAGATATATTTCAGGCTCTTGTGGTCGGTGTACACCACAAATTCTTCACCATACAGATAATGTCGCCAAATCTTCAAGGCAAACACTATCGAAGCCAACTCCAAATCATGAACAGGGTACCTCGTCTCGTTAGGCTTCAACTATCGAGACGCATAGGCAATCACGTACCCGTTCTGCATCAGAACACATCCCAAACCATTGAGAGAAGCATCGCAGCACACAAAAAATCCTCCAGATCCAGATGGTAGAGCCAAAACAGGAGCAGTAGTCAACTTCTCCTTCAACGTCTGAAAACTGTACTCGCATTCCTCAGTCCAATTGGAATTCCTATCCTTCTGATTCAACTGAGTCAAAGGTCTTGCTATAGTAGAGAACTTCTCGATAAAATGCCTGTAATAGCCAGCCAATCGCAAGAAGCTGCGGATCTCGGAAACATTCCTAGGTCTCTCCCAGTTAAGAACTACTTCGACCTTACTCGGATCCACCGAAATCCCTTGCGCTGAAATCACATGACCCAAATAATTCGGTCAAGCCAAAATTCACACTTGCTGAACCTGGCGTACAACTGCGAGTCTCTCACTCGCTGCAACACCAATCTCAGATGCTCCTTATGCTCTCTCAAGCTCTTCGAATACACCATAATGTCATCTATGAATACGATAACGAACCGATCGATGTACTCGCTGAAGACGCGATTCATCAAATCCATGAAAAAAGCTGGGGCATTCGTCAACCCAAACGGCATGACCAGAAACTCATAATGCCCATATCGAGTCCGAATGCTGTCTTCACCACGTCAGCATCTCTAATCCGCAACTGGTGATAACCAGAGCGCAAATCAATCTTCGAGAACGACCGATACCTGCAACTGATCGAACATGTCATCAATCCTCGGCAAAGGATACTTGTTCTTCACCGTCGCTTTATTCAACTGTCGGAAATCCACGCACATCCTCATAGACTCATCCTTCTTCTTCACAAAAAGAATCGGAGCACCCCAAGGAGACATACTCGGTCTGTTGAAGCGTTTTTCCAAGAGATCTCTCAACTGATCCTTCAGCTCTTTCAACTCTGCTGGCGCCAACCGGTACGGAGCTCTACAAATTCGGGCGGTACCGGGCACCAACTCAATGCTGAAATCGATCTCACGTCTTGGAAGGAATCCAGGAATCTCATCTGGAAACACGTCGGGAAACTCTCGGATGATCGGAATGTCGCTCAACTCCAATCGTGGCTCTTGGGAAACGTCAAGCACATAAATCATGAATCCAGCATTATCCAGCAATAGCAGGCTAAACATCTCCATGGCAGACACCAGTAGAATATTCGAGCGTGAATCAGCATAGTAGAACTGCCACCTCTCACCCGAATCAGGGCGAAATCTCACCACACCATGAAAACAATCTACCGTAGCCTTATAGCTAGATAATACATCCATCCCCAAGATGAAATCAAAATCTCTGATTCCCAAAACAATCAGATTGGACACAAAAACATGCTCATCGAATCGAAGCACACAATCCAATACTACTTCATGAGACCACAGACTCACACCAGCAGGGGTAGACACGGAAATAACATCACACAATGGGGAAGAACTCAACCCATGCTCACAAACAAACATCTTAGAAATAAAAGAGTGTGATGCACCAGTGTCAAATAAAACTCTCGCATGATAATCGAAAATAGAGCATGTACATGTGATCATCATACCAGGCACCTCCTCAGCCTGCTCTCTCGTCAAAGCATTCGCCTGAGCCTGCTGTTGAATCTGGAACTGAGGTCTCGAAGGTCCTCCAAACCTAACGGTCCACTAGGCTGAAATCCAGATTGCTGAGTAGGGGCAGGAAACTGCGGTCTCTGAGAAGAACCACCAGCTGATCCCTGCTGTGAAGGAACTGAAGACTGACCCCTCAACAAAGGACACACTCTAACAAAGTGTCCTGGCTGTCCACAGTTACGGCATGACCCCTGAACTCCACGACACTACGAAGTAGGATGCCTTCCTCCGCACTGTCCACAAGACATGCCACTAGAACCGCTTCCAGAACCAGAACTCACAGAACCAGAGGAACTCGAATCCGCCTTCTTCTTAAACTGTTTCCCTCGAGGTCGAAACCTTTGGCGATTCGACTGCTGCTGCTGCTGCGACCCCTGAGGAGAATAGAAAGATTGTGACGCATCCTGAACAGGCTGATAGGTGCATCCAGTAGTCGGCTGAATCGGAGCCTCAACCTCCATCAAACTCTCCTCGATGTCCACCGCTCTGTTCATTGCATCAATATAGGTCGCAGGCGAACCATACAAAACCATCCGGTATAAATCAGGCCTCAAGCCTTTCAGAAACTTGTTCCTCTTTGTCCTCTCCTGGTTGGAAACGTGTGGCACATACATCAAAAGCGCAGAAAACTATCGGGCATACTCGGTCACTCGCAGGTTACCCTACCTCAAGTTGTCAAACTCCCGCTCCCGACTGTTGTAGTAGGAATCCGGGGTATACTCCTGTCTGAACGCCTCACAGAAGCTCTCCCAGGTGATCACAGCCCCACTATTACTAAGGATACGAGAAGTACCCCTCCACCAGCACTGCGCAATGTCTCTTAGCTGCAGCACTGCCAGCTTCAGTCTCTTCTCGGGAGCGTACTCCAAAGTATCGAATAACTCCTCCATCTGAACTAACCAAGCCTCAGCCATCGCACCACCCTTGGCAGCAGAAAACGTCGGAGGGTTCGTCCGCTGAAACCTAGCTAGGACCAACTCCATCTCGCCTATCTGTCTAGTAACATTCTCAACCTGATGAACATCATCATCACTACCTGCCCTAGACTCCTCCGCAGTACGTCTAGTCGTCCTACCTCTTCCTCTCCTCGGCGGCATCTAAACAAATCTAGAGGTAAGATCTCACAGTAGATATATCACATAGACAGAATAAAGATCACATAAGTCACAGAGTCAATCAAAAATCAAATCAAAACTCTGTGCCTAGACTCGAGTGTGATCAAAGGAAATCGAGCTTATCCCAGTTTAAGCTCTGATACCAAAAATGTCAGGATCCGTGCTAATTACTCAAAGATAATAGCACAATTAAGCACATAATCACAGAAGCATAAAATTTGGGCTTAAAAACTTTTTCGAAATAGTTTGGGCCTGAACTCAAAACATACATTCAAAATATCAATACTCAAAATACGAGTTAACTCAAACTCATAAAACAACAGGCAATACAAGTATCAAATCAGATACAGATCCCCAATACATAGAAATACAGGGCATCCCCTGGTTCAATACATAATAAATAAACTGGGACTCAAGAAAACGAGGATCGACGAGCTGAACCTCCACTCTGTCCAGCTTGGTTACCTGAAGTTCCTGCAAATGGGTAACGCATACCCAAACAACATAAAAGCAGGAAAAGAAATATGAGTTCAAGCCTCAGTACGAAGATCTATCAAAACAGCTAATCATGCAACATGCTATAAATCAATTCTATGAAATGCATGAGGGCTATCAAGGATCGGATAGCTAGACCAGCAAATCGACTGGCAAATCATCTCAAGCGAGCCTCTATACCACGCACAGCAAATCGGTCGGTGGAAATCATCGGTCCGTGATAATCGAGGCCCGTCAGCCCATCACAGCTCGGTGGTATTCCGAACGACAAGTCAGTCTTTCACCACTCCGATGATAGCATTGGACTTTTCAGGCACAACACATCAGTCGTCCAGTCATAACGTGGCTCTCAATCAGGTCATAAATCAATCTGTCAATCAGGCTCAAGATGTATGCATGTATGCCAATCAATATTCAATACAAAATGCATACTATTCAATTCAAATGCATACAATTCACAGTACATGAAACAAGACATATAATCAATCAATTCATCATGCTTGCCTCACGTAAACACATAATAGCAATTCATAACTCGAATTATAGCCATGCTCAAAGCTGTTACAAACTGCTCAATTCGTACCTCAAACTTCACAATCTACCTCAACAAATTCGCACAAGGCACGGCAGAACCCACGGTGTGAGAAAACAGATTTATTCTAATTAGAAATTCACGGCAGAAGACTTCAAGGAGCTGAAATCTGTTACAAAGCCTCGCAAATCAGCTCAATTCAAGCACAAATCTGAACCTGTACACTCTAACACCTACGGCCAGAACTCAACTCAAGTTCTAAGCATCTATGCAGGTATTACTACAAGGACAGAGCTCAAAACTACAAGAGATGCTTACCCAGAAGCTTAAACCAACAGAAGTACAAACATAATTCACGGCACGAAGACGCAGCAGCTTCGCACTTCTCCTCCAATACCAATTCCGGGCCTCAAATGGGTAGCAATCGAAAGAGCTAAGCAAGGGGAGTTCAGCGCCACCACAACCGTCGAAAACAAAGGCTGAAATCGACGAAGATCGAAGGACAAAATGTTCGAATGAACAGTGTCGGTCGAGGGTTTCAAAAGAGAAGAGGATAAGAAATATCGGGTTGAAAAATATTTCTAAGTGTCGATCAACAATCATATAAATATCTCCCGCAACCAACAGCTGCTGTTCACAAAATCAACAAACATCGATACAGCAGATATCTCTCGACAGACACCAGTGGTTGCTCACAACAGATACAAGGTTTTCTCTCAACGAAGCCAACAGCAACCATCAAGCGTTGCATTCACAAAAGAACACCCAAAACGACACCATTCCAACTAAACAAAACGACGTCGCAACGTTCCACCAGCTGACAACAGATGTCTCTTGCGAAGCGACCAAAAGCTGGTAACAGATTCTTCAACAGTGCGGAGCTCACAACAGCAACCACAACGCAACACAACGAGCGCTAATCAAAACGACAACACTTCGCACACGTCAGCAAATCTGATCAAAGCGCTACGCTACAACAGATCCATTCAAAGCAAATACGATGTCGCGTAAACTACGTCATCATATCTGATGAACTAACGCCCGAAACAGCGATCGCTAACGCTAAACCAAAACGACGGCGTTTTGCTCCCGCTACAGGAACTCGCTGTTAACAGATATCACCAAGCGTTACCACAGCGAAACGACGACGCATCACCCCTTTCGCTACAGTAACTATCTGAATTGCGCAACAACTGGTTTTCACGGAACGAAAGCGTATCACGCATTAGCTACAGTAACTTGCTATCAAAAGTAACTTCGCTCCCGCACCTCAGCTGCCAACAGCAACCTCGCTCTCGCGCTACAGTAGAAGTCTGAAATCTAAAAATTCAAAATTATAAAAAAATTCTAAATTCGAATTTATTAATCCTCACACCACTGGTGTCCGCCATGGAGATGTTTAGCCTGCTATCACTGGATAACGCTGGATTCATGATCTACGCACTTGACAGTTCCCAAGAGCCACGATTGGAGTTGAGTGATATCACGATCGTCCGAGAGTTTCTCGACGTGTTTCCAGGTGAGATCCCTGGATTCCCCACGAGACGAGAGATTGACTTCAGCATTGAGTTGGTGCCCGGTACCGCCACGATTTCTAGAGCTCCGTATCAGTTGGCGCCCGCAGAGTTGAAAGAGCTGAAGGATCAGTTGAGAGATATTTTGGAGAAAGGCTTCATTCGACCGAGCATGTCGCCTTGGGGAGCTCCGATTCTTTTGTGAAGAAGAAGGATGGGTCTATGAGGATGTGCGTGGATTTCCGACAGTTGAATAAAGCGACAGTGAAGAAAAAGTATCCTTTGCCGAGGATTGATGACTTGTTCGATCAGTTGCAGGGATCGGTCGTTTACTAGAAGTTTGATTTGCGCTCTGGTTATTACCAGTTGCGGATTAGAGACGCTGATATGGCGAAGACAGCTTTTCAGACTCGATATGGGCATTATGAGTTTCTTTTCATGCCGTTTGGGTTGACGAATGCCCCAGCTGTTTTCCTGGATTTGATGAATCGCCTCTTCAGTGAATACATCGATCGGTTCTTTATCGTCTTCATAGATGACATCCTAGTGCACTCGAGGAGCATGAGAGAGCATAAGGAGCATCTCAGATTGGTGTTGTAGAGATTCAAAGACTCGCAGTGGTATGACAAGTTCAGCAAGTGTGAATTTTGGCTGGATCGGATTATCTTTTTGTTTCATGTGATTTCGGCGCAAGGGATTTTGGTGGATCCGAGTAAGGTCGAAGCAATTCTTAACTGCGAGAGACCTAGGAACATTTCAGAGATCCGCAGCTTCTTGGGATTGGCTGGCTATTACAGGCGTTTTATTGAGAAGTTCTCTTCGATAGCCAGGCCTCTGACTCAGTTGACTCAGAAGGACAGGAAGTTCAATTGGACTGAGGAATGCGAGTACAGTTTTCAGGCGTTGAAGGGGAAGTTGACTACTGCTCCTGTTCTGGCTCTACCGTCTGGATCTGGAGGTTTTGTTGTATGCTCCGATGCTTCTCTGAATGGTTTGGGATGTGTTCTGATGCAGAACGGGTACGTGATGGCCTATGAGTCTCGACAGTTGAAGCCTCACGAGACGAGGTACCCTGTTCATGATTTTGAGTTGGCTGCGATAGAGTTTGCCTTGAAGATTTGGCGACATTATCTGTATGGTGAAGAATTTGTGGTGTACACCGACCACAAGAGCCTGAAATATATCTTCACGCAGTCTGATCTGAATATGAGGCAACGACGATGGATGGAATTGCTCAAGGACTTTAACTATGAGATTCAGTATCAGTCTCGGCGGATGAACTCGGTTGCCGATACTTTGAATAGAAAGACCCAGCCTGCGATGCTTACGTTTTTGAGTGTTTCGAAAGTCTATGAGCAATTGAGTATTTTTGGTTGGCGATTCCGGTCGAGTGATCATTATTTTATGGTTTCTTCGATTCAAGTAGAACCGCAGATTGTGAGTGACATCAGGGAGGCGCAGAGGACTGATCCATTTGTTCATGAGTCGAAGATTAAAGCCCGAAGTGGTCAGTCTGATGATTTCTCTGTTTATTTGGATGGATGTATGAGATTTCGAAGGAGATTAGTGGTTCCGAACCTGATTGATTTGAAATAGACCATCATGAATGAAGTGCATTGTAGTCAGTACAATGTGCATCCGGGTGAGAGGAAGATGTACCATGCCTTGGAAGCTCACTACTGGTAGGAAGGCATGAATAGCGATATCTCTGGTTTTGTTGCTAGATGTTTGAATTGCCAGCAGGTCAAGGCTGAGAGAATGAGACCTGATGGATTGCTACAGAGTTTGGAGGTGCCCCAATGGAATTGGGAGCACATCGCCATGGATTTTGTGATCTACCTCGATCAAGTAGGGGATGTGACGCGATTTAGGTGGTGATTGATAGACTTTTGAAGTCAGCCCATTTCATTCCCTATGACGTGGGGTGTTCGATGAAGAAAATGACGAAGCTGTATATCGACCATGTGGTTATATTGCATGGAGTGCCTGTTTTGATAGTGTCTGACAGAGATCCAAGATTCACTTCTCGCTTTTGGAAGAGCCTGCAAGCAGCGATGGGTTCGAGATTGGCTATGAGTACAGCCTATCACCCACAGACAGAGGGTCAGTCTGAGCGGACTATCCAGACTTTAGAGGATATGCTGCGAGCAGTCGTGATGGATTTCAGTGGTGGCTGGCAGGATTCTTTGTCATTAGTTGACTTTTCGTATAACAACAGCTACCAGGTGACTATCGGGATGGCTCCATTTGCAACTTTGTATGGTCGAAAATTCAGATCTCCGATCTGTTGGGAAGAAGTTGGTGAGAAACAGCTTTCTACCCCTAAATTTGTGCAGCATATGAAAGATCAGATTGACTTGATTCGAAGTAGAATGAATGCTGCACAATATAGATTTACCAGCTATGCTCACCTAAGACTTCGACCGTTAGAGTTTGAGGTTGGCGATCGCGTGTTTCTTAAGATTTCTCCTTTCAAGAGCGTGATGACATTTAGATTTAAAGGCAAGTTGGCTCCTAGATTCGTTGGTCCTTTTGAGATTATTGAACGAATTGGACAATTGGCTTATCGTTTGAGGCTTCCTGATGAGTTAGCAGCGATACATGATGTTTTTCATGTGTCAATGTTGAGGAAATATGAGCCAGATCCGTCCCATGTGTTGAGAACCGACGAAGTGAAGCTGGATTCTGCATTGAGCTATGTTGAATATCAAGTGCAGATTCTGGATAGGAAGGAGAAACAGTTGAGGAACAAAGTGATTCCGTTGGTGATGGTCCAATGGAGCAAGCATGGCCGAGAAGAAGCTACCTGGGAGGTTGAGGAGAAGATGAGGCAAGACTGGCCTCATTTGTTTGAGCATTGATAGTGTAATTCCAGGTAATTTCTAAGCTTTTATTTGAGCTTGATTGATGATCGTGTTTGAATTGTGATGTTTTGATAGAATTTTCCTTGAGTATGCCTTGGATTTCGAGGACGAAATCTCTTAAGGTGGGGAGAATGTGAGGATTGAGAATTCTAAATAGTGATTAATCGGATTTGTATAGGATTAGTCACGAGATTGTATAATTTCGAATTTTTATATTTCAGACTTTTACTGTAGCTAATGCATGATACGCTGTCGTTCCGTGAAAACAAGTTGTTGCGCATTTCAGATAGTTACTGTAGCGAGTGAGGGAATGCGTCGTCGTTTCGCTATGTTTTAGAGGCGCGGGAGCGAAGTTGCTGTTCGCAGCAAGTGCGCGGGTGCGAGGATTAACGAGAAAGCGACACGTGTTGGTCAACTTTTTGGGTGTTGACTGCTGTTGTTGAAGCGCTAATCAGCAGTTGTATTTTAGGTGTTGCGTGTGTTGAGAAGCAGCAGCAACTCTGAAGTTGTCGGCAGATATGATGACGTAGGTTACGCGACGTCGTATTTGCTTGGAATGGATCTGTTGTACCGTAGCGCTTTGATCAGATTTGCTGACGTGTGCGAAGTGTTGTCGTTTTGATTAGCGTTCGTTGTGTTGCGTTGCGGTTGCTGTTGTGAGCTCCGCACTGTTGAAGAATCTGTTACCAGCTTTTGGTTGCTTCGCAAGAGATATCTGTTGTCAGCTGGTGGAACGCTGCAGCATCGTTTTGTTTAGTTGGAACGGTGTCGTTTTGTGTTTTCTTTTGTGAATGCAACGCTGGATGGTTGTTGTTGGCTTCGTTGAGAGAAAATCTGGTATCTGTTGTGAGCAACCACTGGTGTCTGTCGGGAGATATCTGTTGTTTCGATGATTGTTGATTTTGTAAACAGCAGCCATTGGTTTGAGATATATATTTAGATAAGTGTTGATCGACACTTAGAACATTTTACACCCGATATTTCTTATCCTCTTCTCTGTTGAAACCCTCGATCGACACTGTTCATTCGAACATTTTCCCATCGATTTCTTCCGATTCCAGCCTTTGTTTTTGATGATTTTGGTGGCGCTGAGTTCACCTTGCTTAGCTCTTTCGATTGTTACCCATTTGAGGCCCTGAATCAACGTTGGAGGAGAAGTGCGAAGTTGCTGTGTCTTCGTGCCGTGAAGTCCGTTGGTTCTTATATTGGTTTAAGTCTCCGTGTGAGCATTTCCTTCTATTATGAGCTCTGTTCTTGTAGTTAATACCTGCGTAGATGTATAGAACATGAGTATAGTTCTGGCCGTAGGTGTTAGAGTGCACAGGTTTAGATTTCTGTGCTTGAGTTGAGCTTATTTTCGAAGCCTTCTAACAGATTTCAGCTTCGAGGAAGTCTCTGTCGTGTTTGTTGAGCTGGTTGCTTTGGTCGTGTGATTGCCGTGCCTTGGGAGAAATATGTAATTTTCTTGGCATTCATGCATACATCTTGAGCCAGATTGATTGATTGATGACCTGATTTAGAGCCACGTTGTTACCGACAGACTGTTGAGTTGTGCGGAATGGTCCAACTCTATCATCGGAGTGGTGATTGACTGTGTTGTCATATCGGAATACCACCGAGCTATGATGGGCTGACGGGCCTGGAATATCACGGACCGATGATTCCACCGGTGGACTTACTGTGTGGGTTTAGAGGCTCGACTGATTTTGATTTCCAGTTGATATGCTGGTCTTGTTATCCAATTTTCCTTGATAGCCTCAAGCATCTCATGACTTTAGATACTGCATTTTTATGAGTCGCTGAGCTCTCCGTACTGAGGCTTGACCTCATATTTGTTTTCCTGCTTTTGTGTAGTTAGGGTCTGTGTTACCCATTTGCAGGATCTTCAGGTAACCAAGCTGGACCGAGTGGAGAGCCAGCTGGTCGATCCCCTTTCCCTTGAGTCCCAGTTATATTATGATATGTATTGATCCGGGGGATGCCCCGTGTTTCTTGTATTTGGGGATCCATTTCTGAATTGAGATGTTGTTGTTACCTTTATTTTATGAGTTTGAGTTAACTCGTATTTTGAGTATTGATATTTTGAATGTATGTTTTGAGTTCAGGCCCTTTTTAATTCGAAAAATTTTTAATCCCGATTTTACGCTTCCGTGATTATGTGCTTAATTGTGTTGTAATCCTATGTGATTAGCACGGGGCCTGACACCGCAGGGCCAGTAGAGGACACAGGAGCAGGGGGCCAGCGCCCCTAGACTTGGAGGATTCCCAGTCTGCAAGGAGTGCAGTAAGCAGTATTCAGGACCTTGTATGGGTAGATCTGGCACGTGCTTTCACTGCAACGAGTCAATGCATATTTCTAGGGATTGCCCTAAGAGGAGACAGACCACAGGTCGTGTCTTGTGATGCAAGCAGAGGCTGCGGACCCAGACACGACATTAATCACAGGTATTATGTTTTTGATTCCTGCAGTTCTCTTTCCTTGTTATGTTACTACCTGGGTGTTTTAGAATTGCATGCTAGATTGAGCACTACTAGGAAATTCTTTGCTTTAGTTGCTAAGTTGGTATGAGTAAGAACCATTAGATTTCTACAACTTTCCTTGAGAACTTAGACGGATAGGAATAGCGAACTTAGAAATGTCTTAGGTATCTAAACTGCTTTTTGGGATTTTGTTTGACCGTAAACGCGTACCTGTGTGATGTTTCTATTTCAGGAAATATTCGTGTGCTTGGTGTCACTACACTCGCATTGCTAGACTCAGAGGCGACCCACTTGTTTATTTCGAGTGCGTTCACACAGAGGATGAGTATGGTTTCGGAGAGCTTCGGAGTAGCTCTCGCCATGATGGTTCCGTCAGGAGAGGATTTGACGACGACCAGCGTCGTGCAGGGTTTGACGATGATGTTTCAGGATCATGCGATCAGAGTGGATTTTGTCGTTTTGCCGATGTCAGGATTAGATCTCATCCTAGGTATGGATTGGCTGACAAAGTTTGGAGCAGTGATAGACTTTCAGCGGAGGACAGTGACTATCAGGCCGGTAGGGCAGGGGCCTTCTTATTTGAGGCAGCGAGGAGGCCGCAGAAGCCTAGATTTATATCATTTCTCCAGGCTAGGAAGCTAGTTGATCTCGGATGTCAGGCGTTCTTGGCCAGTGTCATCGCTTCTGGAGGTTCAGCAGGCCCTTCAGTGTCTGAGGTGGAGGTAGTTAGGGAGTTTGCAGATGTTTTCCCTGATGATGTAGTGGGAGTTCCACCGAAGCGAGAGGTGGAGTTTTCTTTTGAGCTGATGCCCGGTACAGTGCCTATCTCTAAGGCACCTTACCGATTAGCTCCTACCGAGATGAAGGAGCTTAAGGAGCAGATTTAGGAGTTGCTCGATAAGGGGTTCATACGCCCTAGCTTTTCTCCATGGGGCGCGCCAGTGTTGTTTGTGAAGAAGAAGGATGGCAGCATGAGGTTGTGTATTGACTACTGGGAGCTGAACAGAGTCACAGTGAAGAATAAGTATCCACTCCCGAGGATTGATGATTTATTTGATCAGTTGAAGGGAGCTTCGGTGTTCTCGAATATTGATTTGAGATATGGCTATCAGCAGCTGAGAGTTAGAGAGGAGGACGTGTCTAAGACTTCTTTTCGGACACGCTAGGGCCACTACGAGTTCTTGGTGATGCTGTTTGGATTGAAGAATTCCCCAGCGATTTCATGGAATTGATGAACAGGGTATTCAGGCAGTATTTGGACCAGTTCATTATAGTATTCATCGACGCATTCTGGTCTATTCGAGGATCTTGGAGGAGCATAGGAAACACTTGCAGACATCTTTGCAGACTTTGAGGGAGCACAGATTGTATGCAAAGTTCAACAAGTGCGAGTTTTGGCTTGAGCAGGTGGAATTCTTAGGGAATATTGTGTCGAGAGATGGGATTTTAGTCGACCCATCGAAGGTGGAGGCAGTGCAGAACTGGGGGATTCCAAGGAATTCAGCCGTGTTAGGACCGATTTTGATACTTAGCAGCGCTGCTTTGAAAGATTAAATAAAATTTTGCGCTGCTATTAAAGGAGGTGCAATACCTCTGGTTCTTGAACACTAAAAATAGAGTACCGGAGACAGATCTGATATGAATTAAATCATGCGGAAAACACCAGAACTGAATCCTAATATTTTAAAACAACTTTGCGCAAACAGATTTCTGTTAAAAGCAGTATGTGAAATCTGTTTGCTATGTGCTAGTGTGATATCTGTTATGCGTGCTAAATAAAAATGCAAGTGCTGAATGAATAACAGAATACAATACTCAATCGATTTGTTTATGGAAGTTCGGACTTCAATGTCCTACGTCTCCCCTTCTTCCTCCTCAGAAGGTTCCACTAGAAGATTTGATCTATACATCGTGTACCGACCCGATCTCGCAACCAGCAGCTGCGAGAACTCGTAGAATCTACCAGCCCTCGGCTGTTCACTCAGAACTTGTTTAACGTCTCTGTTAAAAGACTACATACACAGAGTTTAACGTCTTCGTGCTTGGACGGAAACTGATTTGCATTTTGGGTTTTGATTCACTCGCTAATCAATTACGCACAACTTTCAAAAATGTGCGAGTGAATCTGTGTGTGTGAGATTTATAGTGTAAGCACAACTCTCGAATGAATACATCTCACACACTGGGAAGTTTCTCTACAAAAGCTGATTAGAACTCAGCAGTCGACGCTCATAGCAAGCTCCTCTCTAATGGTGGTCGACTGCTTCGTACTTCTATTTTTCTTCCCTCTGTTTGTGCACTGTGCAACAAACATATTTTGCAACCGCCAACTCTTCAATGGCGTTCTTCTCGTATATAAGCCTTTGTTTGAATTCAATCCGTTGGACACAAATTCTTCCCGTTTGAAATATGTTTTGTAAAGTACCGACAGGGAGTTGTCCTTGTGTCCTTTCTTTTGCAGTATTTTTGTCATTTTCAACATTTGAAATAAGCTCAGCAGTTGACATCCAGCTTTGGTGAATCTTCATATTATATTTCGTCAAATGCTTCGCTACTAGTTGTATCTTCTGCTGTTGCGACTGGTTATTTCCTTTAACTTCTTTGCGTCTGGATTCTGTGTCGACTGGTTTGCAAAACACTGTAGCCTGCGACTGGGTGCACTGTAGCTTTCGACTTGGTACATCAGCTGGTGATGATTACTGTAGCTTCCTGCTGGTTCCTCTTAGAAGAAGTACCTGCTGGTTTTGTCATCGCAAACCATCGACTGAATCTTAGCGCAAGGCAAAACGCTGTCGTATCCATTTATCCAAACGACATCGTTTTGCTATCGCAATCTCCAAGTACCAACTGCTGGTTGTACTATAGCTCACTGCTGAAAGCTTTTGCTCTACTGCTAATTGTGATGACATCACTGCTGATGTCATCATTACTGTTTGATCTTCATCAGCAACCTCTCTTCTTAATGCAACAGCTGATTACTTCAACTACTGATCACTGTAGCTTCCTGCTGAATGTACTGTAGCTTGCTGCTGATGTCATCTTTTCTTCGCGCTATGCCTTGATCCAACTGCTGATTTATCTTCGTTTCTGCTAATCATGCTGACGTCACTGCTGATGTCAGCTCATCTTAACAATACAAATGCTGACGTCATGGTTGCTGATTCTTGATTTCTTCCAATCAGCAATGCTGAAGTCATCGTTGCTGAACACAGATCTTGTTAGCGCTCCAGCTGGTTTTTGTTCTTCACAACTGTTTCCAGACTTCAACTATTTAGAGAACCAGATTTCTCCAATCTTCACACGATTAGACTTCTACTGTTCATCTTCTTCTTCGAACATTTCTCCAGCCTTTAGCGAATATCACAGCTGCTGGTCTAAATTGGCCTCCGCCCGATTACGAACAACTGACTCAACTTAGGACGTCTCCATTGGTAATCCAACTGCCGTCTAAATGATAAGCCAAAACAGCTGTGAACTTTATCTTGTAAACCATCGACTGGACAGATTCTGCTTCATGACATTTTTCTTCGATAGCTAGCATCTGTACACTAAGTAGAATTGTTAGAAACACAATAACAGGTTTTGTGCAATTCAAAACTCAGAACTGGATCTGTGTAAACAGATCCATCAATCTCTCCCTTTTTGATTTACACACTCCATTGGTAATCCAACTGCCGTCTAAATGATAAGCCAAAACAGCTGTGAACTTTATCTTGTAAACCATCGACTGGACAGATTCTGCTTCATGACATTTTTCTTCGATAGCTAGCATCTGTACACTAAGTAGAATTGTTAGAAACACAATAACAGGTTTTGTGCAATTCAAAACTCAGAACTGGATCTGTGTAAACAGATCCATCAATCTCTCCCTTTTTGATTTACACAAAACCTTAAATAATAAATTCATGATCTAACAATTCTCTAACTTTTTGTGGGAATCAAAAAGAGATCGAAAGCTGGTCTTCCCAAATTTTAAATCAAAGCTCTCCCTACACTGTCACAACAAGAACAACATGACAGCAGGATTTTTGATTTTGAAATCGAAAAGAATTTTGGGAAGAACCGTATGCAACAGTATGCTATAATTTTGAAAAAAATGATTGAAACAAAACTGAAACTGATGCATGAACAGATAGCTCAAATTATTGGTCCCCTGTTTTTCAAAGGAAACTAGCAGCCGCTGATTTAAAATGAGCGATTAAAAATTTTCGCGCTGCTACAAACGAGCTGCAATAGCTCAATGTTCTTGAACTTCTAAAATCACAAGAGCACCGGAGACAGATCTGGTATGATTTAAAAATCATGCGAAAAATACCAGAACTGAATCCTAATATTTTAAAACGATTCAAACAGATTTATGTGCAACATAAATCTGTTCGAAACTGTGCAAGTGCTTGTGTGTTGTGTATGCGTGAAAGCTGAAATATAAGCAAGTGCTGAATTATGCGATGCTAAGTATGTGCTAGTGCTGAACTGTAAACGTGTGTTATGCGTGCTAAAATAATGCGAGTGCTGAAAGCTTAAAGAAATGGACCAGCAGGTTTGTTTCTGGAAGTTCAGACCTCAATGTCCTACGTCTCCCCTTCTTCCACCTCGGAAGGATCCACTACTAGAAGACTTTGATGGTTACAGGTCATCTGCAAACACCCACCCACATAAGCAGCACTTGTATGGACTCCTAGACTCAACAATGCACACCAGCCGCAACTGTGTGTCTAACTACATACACAAGTTTAACGTCATCGTGCTTGGACGGGACCTGTGTTGAAAAGGTTTTGATTCACTCACTTTACAATTTCGCACATCTCTCGTGTTTGTGTGAGTGAATCTAAGTGTGTGAGATTATTACAATGAAAAAGCTCAACTCTATGTTTTTCTCACACACTGAGGAAGTTGCTTCTACACAAGCTAATCTAGACTCAGCAACAGACACTCAATAAGCGCCCCTCTCTAATGGCGTTCTGCTGCTTCGTCTCCAGGAATCTTCCCTCTGTTTTTGTCTCTTCGCTCAATCAACAATCGTCGATCTTTTTACACTCGTCAACTCGTCAACCTTCTTCCTTCAAATATTCTTCTATAAATACCCTCTGTTCGAATGTAGCCGTTAGATAAATTCCAAACCTCTTCTGCGCTTGTCAAGGCTAATTCGTCGTCTTCTTTCCATTTCCGTGCAACACTCCTTTGTAAATTGTACTATTTCCCAGAATAGTACAAATCTTGTTCCCTTGAATTGAGGCAATTTGCACGACTCTATTTCAGCCATTGATTCTTTCCATCTTGAACGTTGATTGCGTTGAATGGCTTGCAGCTGGTTGTCCAGTCGTTGGTAATGAAATGCTTGCAACTGGATTCATTGTAGCTTGCGACTGGTACATCATCTTGCGGTTGAATGCATATCAACAGCTGGTCTACTGTAGCTCTCATCTGAATGTACTGTTGATTGCGTCTGGATGTACTTGCAGCTGGTTGTCCAGTCGTTGGTCATGAAAAGCTTGCGACTGGATTTCCCAACGACTGGTTAGATCAAACGATGTCGTATCAACTTATTCAAACGACATTGTTTGCTATGCATCCTCGACTGATTGAATATAACACTGTTGCTCTCGACTGGATGTACAAGCTACCTGCTGGTTCTTAGCGCAAAACCATCTGCTGAATTATTTTGTCTTTGCGCTTCTGCTGAATCCATCGTTGCAAGAACCATCTGCTGAATCTTAGCGCGAAGGCAAAAAGCTGTCGTACCAACTTATTCGAACGACATCGTTTTGCTATCGCCAACTCCAAATAGAAACTGCTGGTTGTACTGCGACTCTCTGCTGATAGATCTTCCTGTATGACGTCGCTTCTCTCTTGTGCTTCTCTTCACAACTGCTGATAGCTTTAGCTCAACTGCTGATTCATGACGTCACTTGCTGATGTCATCTACACTTAGCGCTCCATCTGAACTTTCTTCATCGTTCCAGCTCCATCTTGCGACTCTTCTTAGCTTCTGTTCCAGCTGGTCCTCTCGCACCAGCTGATCTTTCTTCATCTGCTGAACATGATGTCGTCACCAATGACATCATCATCGATGGTCCACTTAGATGTTCCATCTGGTTCCCTTTTGATGTTCTAGCTGGTCCATCTTCCTCTTCTAGCGCTTGCATCTGGTTCATATCGTACCAGCTGATTCACTATGCTCCAGCTGGTTCAACTTGGCCTCTGCCTGATTTCGAACACCTGACTTAACTTTGGACGTCTCCATTGCTAATCCAGCTGCCGATTACAATGATAAACCAAACCAACTACTGAACTTATATTGTGAACCATCGGCTGGACAAACTTCTGCTACTGTTCATCTTCTTCTTCGTTCCTAAAATCTTCACACTTAAGTGGAATTGTTAGAAACACAATAACAGGTTTTGTGTAATTCAAAACTTAATCAGGATCTGTCAAAACAGATCCATCACAAATTAATAAAGACAAAGACGCCACTCTCCTTGTCTTTTACAATATAAGCTCAAATCATTTTAAAAGAAATGAAGCACCAGCTGATATTCCGCATAAAAGAACATTTGAAAACTATCAGAGCATTTAAAAATTGTTTCAAATAAGCATGTGCCACTGAGTCACTCACGTATGAAGAACCAGAGAGAAAATGTGACAGATAAAGCTCAGATTTTCATTCTTCTATTTCGTCCCATGTGCTTGTCACCGAGCCTCGCTTCAGGTGAACTTACAGCACAACAAAAATAGAATCTTGGCATCCGCACGGAACTCACGCATTCCGTTACAGTTCATCAAGAGAAAAACCAGTTCTATGTTAATACAAATTCATTTTCATCTGGCCTTCATAAAATAAGCTTCTCAAAATTTGAAAACATTTTTTAAAACATAGCACATGAGTTTTAAAATGAGTGCCCGTTCAAGAACAACCTGCTCTGATACCATTTGTTAGGACCGATTTTGATACTTAGAAGTTAAAGGAGTGTTGGGGTAGCCTTGGCGGATCCGGATCACGCCTCCCGGCGAGGCAGCTGAAGAACAAAAACAATACCGGGAGATGATCAATACAGTAAAAAAAAACACAAATCTATGACATTCATAGGGCGTTTAATGGAATACTTTGCTGGCAACTCGTGCCTGGCTCCGACCAGTTTCTCGAGGAAACCGGCACTTCACGGTAGATTGCGGTAGACTACGTCAATCAGGTCCACGACCGAAGACGAGACTCCTTCGTCAGCCTGCACTAGAAGGCCTGACGAGATCGGCACAGATGGATTCTCCTCGTCAAGATTGGCCGGAACAAATTCCGGCGAAATGGCGGCGGCGGTGGCTGGCGGCCGCGGTGGTGGCGTGAGAGAGAGGAGGGACGCGGAGCTTATTGCTAGGTTTAGGGTTTAGTGTAGAGTATTAAGTCAAGTTTATGAAGTCTAGGCTTAAGTTTATATTAAATAGACTTAATGATGGGTTTGGATCCGGCCCAACGGGCCCGGGACCAATGGATGAACATTCTGTTCATCCCCATCACCGAGACTTCATCGTAACTTCGATCGCCGATCAGATCGGACCGATCGACTCAGTTTTCAAAAATGAATACTATGATCTGAAAAACCATTTTTCAGAACCCCAGCGCAAAATGACCGTTTTGCCCCTCAACGTCGGGAAATCTCGATTTGACCTCCGTTGACTTTTAGGAAGTCGCACTCCCCAAAATCCTCTTCTCATGCTCAACACATTGAGCTGAGTATCCGTGCGGGAATCTCGAATCCAGTACTTGTGTGACCCTCAATGGTTCAGGGATACAGCTAGCCGTGGGCCCACAACCATTGCGGCTCCGGAATCACAATTCCGGACTTGCCCAACGGATCATGGTAAGAGCGTCTAGCAACATCGTCCCATGATCCCCTAGATATCACTGATAGTGCCTACAAGAACCAGTTGGTCGTGGTTAGCGTACAGTACGGTCCTTTCAATCCATATATCCCGATCAGATCAACGACCATTGGTAAATCGAGAGTCTCTATAGATCCGATAGCTATGCGTACATCTTGGAGATCGAATAGTGACATCGCGAGTGTAACTAGGTAAAAACATTTACCTAAAACACTTCTAGTACTCTGGCCAGAGATTTATACACTATTATCCCCTCAGATATCATAGGATATCCACGCATGTATGCGAGCGGTGAATCCTCGACAATGATGCATCGACTCCTACATGCATCGGGGTCTCACACAATCCCACCGCCTGATGACCCCAAGTGAGTCGGCAAACGGGTCAAAGTGAGACGCCTATCATGTAGAGTCTCAATGACGTTTCGAGTCGTGAGGACTAATCAGTACAACCAAGACCTCGGACTTATCCACTCGACAAATGGTAACCACTTGGAAAGTCCGAACGAGGATAGTTCGATAGATCACCAGGTCACTATCTATCTGCATGCTCAGAACATCACAATGTTTCCTACCAATGAAACGTGGTACTTCGCATCGCAGATACTTGTCTCTAGCTCGGGCGGCCTTATCCTCATTTTGACGGCCCAATAGACTTGGAACATGTTCAGAATACAAAGTGACAACTAGATGTGTTTCATGATAGCCGTCATACCCACTTTCACATCTAACATACACTTTAGTGTATTCTAGGTCTTTACTCAACGCAATTGTTAATCATTATACAACACAATGAAAGTAAAGAACGCCATATAAATAAATACGAATATCATATATAAAGATTGTCATATACAAGAGTCTATAAACCCACACCACAAGTTGGCTAGTTGGGCATCTACTCTAACAATCTCCCACTTGTCCTAAAGCCAACTACTCATCAGACGCAGTCCCATTGTTTCGTGATGTTTTTCAAACAACGGTCCTGGCAAGGGCTTCGTAAGTGGATCAGCAACGTTGTCCGCAGAGGCGACTCTCTCAACTGCTATGTCACCTCTAGCCATAATATCCCGGATTATGTGGTATTTCTCAGTATATGTTTGGATCTTTGGTGAGAACTAGGCTCCTTTGCTTGCACAACGGCACCCGTTTTGTCGCAGTACACCGGGACTGGACCAACTCCATTAAGAATGACGCCAACTCTTGGACGAAATTCCTTATCCAAACGGCCTCCTTAGCAGCAGCTGATGCTGCGATGTACTCAGCCTCAGTGGTTGAATCCGCGATGGTGTCTTGCTTGGAACTCTTCCAAGAGACAGCACCACCATTGAGTATGAATATAAATCCAGAGATTGATTTCGAATCATCCACGTCACACTGGAAGCTAGAATCAGTGTAGCCGTCCAGTTTCAGTTCACCGCCCCCATAGACCATGAACATATTCTTAGTCCTTCGTAAGTACTTAAGAATATCCTTCACAGCCTTCCAATGTAATTGGCCGGGGTTGGCCTGGTAGAGGCTCGTGACACTCAGAGCATATGCGACATCCGGTCTAGTTGAGATCATGCCATACATAATACTACCTATTGCCGAGGCATATGACACACATGTCATACTCTCTATCTACTCATCAGTCTTTGGACACATAGACTTAGATAGAGTGACCCCGTGGCACATAAGTAGGTTTCCTCTCTTGGACTCTTCCATAGAGAACCTCTTAAGTATGGTATCGATGTAGGTAGCTTGGGTGAGTCCGAGCATCCGTTTAGATCTATCCCGATAGATCTGTATTCCAAGAATATAGGATGCTTCACCCATGTCCTTCATCGAAAATCTACTAGACAACCATACTTTAGTTGACTGCAGCATTCCTACATCATTCCCAATGAGTAGAATTTCATCAACGTAAAGTAATAGGAATGTCACAGCGCTCCAAGAATATAGGATGCTTCACCCATGTCCTTCATCGAAAATCTACTAGACAACCATACTTTAGTTGACTGCAGCATTCCTACATCATTCCCAATGAGTAGAATTTCATCAACGTAAAGTAATAGGAATGTCACAGCGCTTTTAACTACCTTCTTGTATACACATGGCTCCTCGGGATTCTTGATGAAACCAAATTCCTTAATTGTTTCATCGAATCTCAGGTTCCAACTTCGTGATGCTTGTTTGAGACCGTAGATCGATCTCTGAAGCTTGCATACCTTATGCTCGCTTCCAACAGATGTGAAACCCTCAGGCTGCGTCATATAGATCTCTTCCTTAATGTTTCCATTAAGGAACGCAGTTTTCACATCCATTTGCCATATCTCATAGTCGTACCATGCGGCTATGGCTAACAAGATTCTAATTGAATTGAACATTGCGAATGGCGAGAAGGTTTCATCATAGTCAACACCTTGCCTTTGAGTGTAACCTTTCGCGACCAGTCGTGCCTTGTAGGTCATTACCTTACCATCAGGCCCAAGTTTCCTCTTATATACCGATTTACACCCAATAGGAACAATTCCTTTGGGAGAGTTAACAAGAGTCCAAACTTGGTTAGCATGTATTGAGTCAAACTCAGACTGCATTGCTTCAAGCCACAAGCTAGAATCAGCATCGGAAATTGCCTCCTTGAAATTTCTTGGATCAGATCCAACAACTTGAACACTTTGATCATCTTCAAGGAGAAAACCATATCTCTCAGGAGCCCTAGGAACCCTTTCGGATCTCATAGGTGCGACCATTTCTGGTATTGGCTCTGGAGGTGCGGGAGACTCACCTGGTACTTCGATTTGGATCTCGAACCTCTTAGAGTTCTACTATTTGCCCTTTCTATCAAGTAGAAATTCCCTTTCCATAAAGGTGGCATTCCTAGAAACAAACACTTCTGTTTCGCTGGGATAGTAGAAGTAGTATCCAATGGAATTCTTTGGATACCCAATGAAGTAGCATAAGATGGATCTCGTATCCAGCTTATCTCCCACTGTCTGCTTCACATAAGCAGGACATCCCCAAATCCTCATGTATGAGTACTTGGGTGGTTTGCCCATCCATATCTCATATGGAGTCTTATCCACTGCCTTGGTGTGGACATTGTTCAACAACATTACCGCTGTTTCGAGCGCATTGCCCCAAAACGAGGTAGGAAGTTCAGTGAAGCTCATCATAGATCTAACCATGTCCAACAAGGTCCGATTACGACGCTCCGCTACACCATTGAGCTGTGGTGTGGCCGGAGGGGTCCACTGTGCGAGAATCCCATTCTCTTTTAGATAGTCCGGAAATTCAGCACTCAAGTATTCACCACCTCGACCAGATCGAAGTGCCCTAATACTTTTGCCTAATTGATTTTCTACTTCAGCCTTGAATTCTTTGAACCTTTCAAAGGATTTAGACTTGTACTTCATCAAGTACAAGTACCCATACCTAGAGTAATCGTCGGCAAAGGTGATGAAGTATGTGTGACCCTATTTTGTACCAATACTAAACGGGCCGCACACATCAGTGTGGATCAAATCCAATTGGCCTTGAGCACGCTCACCCTTGCCCTTGAAGGGTTGCTTAGTCATCTTTCCCTTAAGACAAGATTCACAAGTCGGTAGGGAGTAATGTCTGACATATCAAACATGTCACTCCTAACTAACTTGTTCATCCTACTTAGAGAAATATGACCTAGCCTAGCGTGCCAAAGTTGTGCTGGGTTCAAGTTATCATGTTTCCGTTCAATCGTTGTTGTATGTGCTTCGAAATCGCGAGTTGGAACGTCTTTTAATTTTAAGGTGTATAAATCGTTTTCGCGTTCCCCAATTCCAATTAAACATTCATTCTTGTAAATATTGCAAATCGAATTGGCAAACATACAAGAATATCCATCACTATCAAGCATAGAAACAGAAATAATGTTCTTTATTAATTCGGGAACAAATAAAACGTTTCTCAACAACAACTTAAAATCAGAAGACAGAAATAAATAAACATCTCCTATAGCTACTGCAGCAACTCTTGCTCCATTGCCAAGCCTCAAGTGGGTCTCACCCTCTCTAAGACGTCGGCTTCTTGTCATCACCTGCAAATCATTGCAGATATGAGATCCACATCCGGTATCAATTACCCAAGAAGTCGAATTAAGCCTTTTGCAGTTCGCAACTGCTCGAGGTACTCCTTCAGTTCCTCCTCCAATGCCCAGCCTTGTGGCAGTGGTGGCAAACATCCTCGCTCTTTTTCGGTTTAGAAGCCTTTGCCTTTGGCTTCTTGGCGGACTTTTCCTCCTTTGCAGGAGCAGAACGCTTCTTGCTCTTGCGTCTGGGCCCCTTCTTCGCAGAGGAAGAAGAGCCCAGAAGGAGGACGGGTTTGTCCTTCTTTATGGTCCCTTAAAACACTACAAGCATGTTAACCACCTCTTCGAGGGTGGCTTCAAGCTTGTTCATGTTGAAGTTGACCACAAAGGGGTCAAATGCAGCGGGTAGCGAGAGGAGAAGTAAATCCAAAGACAGCTCGTGTGGAAGTGCGATATCAAGGCCCGACAGCTTTTCAACGAGCCCAATCATACGAACCCCATGCTCGCGGACCGAAGTCCCATCGCGCATGCGGCTTGTCATAAGCTCCTTGACAGCCGTGAACCTCTCATGTCGAGAGTTCTCCCCGTACAGTTCCTTGAGATGAAAGAATATGGCAGAAGCATACTTTGTATTCTCAAAGTGCCGTTGCATTTTGTTGGACATCGATGCCATCACATAGCATCGAGCTTTAACCTCTTCGTCCCGCCATTGGTTAAGCGTAATCAGCTCCTCAGGGCTGACATCGACAGGGGTTTCCTCCAGAGGGCACTTCTCTATCGTATAGAGGAGCTTCTCCGAAACCAATACAAGATTGAGGTTGCGGAGCCAGTCTTGGTAGTTCAGACCGGTGAACCTGTTGCTATCCAGTATAGCAGCGAGCGGGTTTTTCATCGAAACCATTTTATAAGCAGTAATACTGAAAAGGAAAACAGACATGCATCACTAACTATATATAAAATAAACGCTAAGACATAAAACATGGTCGTTAAGTTTTATGAATTACCCTCCCACTATTTTAACGATTTCACCACCCTCTAATGAAATAGAGAAAACAGGTTTCTTTAGTGGGTACACAGAACCCAATCAAGCGATCATGGACCCGAATAATATCAGCCATCCATGACCCCCAAAAGGTAGTTTCCGATTGCAACCGGTGCAACCTCCATGTATTCACCTCACGTCCAGTAAGGGCCCAATAATATGACGCCGTTTACTATCACGTGTCAAGACGACCCATCAATGTCGAGTCGTGAAGGACGGTCCACTTAAAGTCCCCAATAATATGAGCCAACGTTAAAGGAAGTTCCAACCGACTCACAACAGTTGTCAATGGCGTGGACAGCTTTTCGGCATACATGACCCCCTCAATAATATGAGCCGGGCCATGTATACGGGTAGCATCGACGTACACCCATTGTTGATGGAAGGTAGGGAAATTTAAACAATTTTAAATACCCTTTAGTTTATCGAATAAACATTTTATCTTGATATAAGTTTTAAATCATATTTAAAACGAGGGATTTTAATTTTGAAAAACTTTGGTCTCATGCATTTTTTTTAAATCAAATTTAAAACATGCAATATGCGGATTCAATTAACTATATATCAACATATATAATAATATTGGGATGATCGATCGCGAGAGCTATGCGGTCCGTGGTTGCCAGCCACGGACCTGGGTCCAATCCTAGGGGTAATGCAATATGCAATGCAATCCTATTACAAAGCTTTCCGGTTTTACAGATCTTCGGTCTTCAATATCTTGATCGTCATTGTCCACCGTCTTCGGATGTCCTCCCACTAAATCTAGTAACTTTACATTTAAATTTACCATGACATATAAGGGATACATTTGTTAAGGGATGGGAACGGCCACAAACAGGCCCACTTTAAATGATAATCAAAATATATACAAACCGAATCACAAAAACCTATTGCAAACACCTAACACATTGGGCACGGCTCTCGATCATCCCAATCATGCAGGTAATCTAATTAACATGCATAAATTAAATAATCCTATTATTTATCCACAAAATCATATTTTAATTCCGAAATCGCATTTTATAAATAAAATCGTATTTTGTCGATAAAATTCCCTCTGGTTTCTGTTATGAATTAAAATCATGCAGAAAACACCAGAACTAAATCCTAATATTTTAAAACAACTTTGTGCAAACAGATTTCTGTTAAAACCAGTATGTGAAATCTGTTTGCTATGTGCTAGTGTGATATCTGTTATGCTTGCTAAATAAAAATGCAAGTGCTGAATGAATAACAGAATACAATACTCAATCGATTTGTTTATGGAAGTTCAGACTTCAATGTCCTACGTCTCCCCTTCTTCCTCCTTGGAAGGTTCCACTAGAAGATTTGATCTATACATCGTGTACCGACCCGATCCCGCAAACAGCAGCTGCGAGAACTCCTAGACTCTACCAGCCCTCGGCTGTTCACTCAGAACTTGTTTAACGTCTCTGTTCAAAGACTACATACACAGAGTTTAACGTCTTCGTGCTTGTACGGAAACTGATTTGCATTTTGGGTTTTGATTCACTCGCTAATCAATTACGCACAACTTTCAAAAATGTGCGAGTGAATCTGTGTGTGTGAGATTTACAGTGTAAGCACAACTCTTGAATGAATACATCTCACACACTGGGAAGTTGCTTTACAAAAGCTGATTAGAACTCAGCAGTCAACACTCATAGCAAGCTCCTCTCTAATGGTGGTCGACTGCGTCGTACTTCTATTTCCCTCTGTTTGTGCACTGTGCAACAAACATCTTTTGCAACGGCCAACTCTTCAATGGAGTTCTTCTCGTATATAAGCCTCTGTTTGAATTCAATCGGTTGGACACAAATTCTTCCCGTTTGAAATATGTTCTGTAAAGTACCGACAGGGAGTTGTCCTTGTGTCCTTTCTTTTGCAGGCTTTTTGCGTTTTCAACATTTGAAATAAGCTCAGCAGTTGACATCCAGCTTTGGTGAATCTTCATAATATATTTCGTCAAATGCTTCGCTACTGGTTGTATCTTCTGCTGTTGCGACTGGTTATTTCCTTTAACTTCTTTGTGTCTGGATTCTGTGTCGACTGGTTTGCAAAACACTGTAGCCTACGACTGGGTGCACTGTAGCTTTCGACTTGGTACATCAGCTGGTGATGATTACTGTAGCTTCCTGCTGGTTCCTCTTAGAAGAAGTACCTGCTGGTTTTGTCATAGCAAACCATCGACTGAATCTTAGCGCGAAGGCAAACGCTGTCGTATCCATTTATCCAAACGACATCGTTTTGCTATCGCCATCTCCAAGTAACAACTGCTGGTTGTACTATAGCTCACTGCTGAAAGCTTTTGCTCTACTGCTGATTGTGATGACATCACTGCTGATGTCATGATTACTGTTTGATCTTCATCTGCAACCTCTATTCATAATGCAACAGCTGATTACTTCAACTACTGATCACTGTAGCTTCCTGCTGAATGTACTGTAGCTTGCTGCTGACGTCATCTTTTCATCGCGCTATGCCTTGATCCAACTGCTGATTTATCTTCGTGTCTGCTGATCATGCTGACGTCACTGCTGATGTCAGCTCTTCTTAACAATACAAATGCTGACGTCATGGTTGCTGATTCTTGATTTCTTTCAATCAGAAATGCTGACGTCATCGTTGCAGAACACAGATCTTGTTAGCGCTCCAGCTGGTTTTTGTTCTTCACAACTGGTTCCAGACTTCAACTATTTAGAGAACCAGATTTCTCCAATCTTCACACGATTAGACTTCTACTGTTCATCTTCTTCTTCGAACATTTCTCCAGCCTTTAGCGAATATCACAGCTGTTGATCTAAATTGGCCTCCGCCTGATTACGAACAACTGACTCAACTTTGGACGTCTCCATTGCTAATCCAGCTGCCGTCTAAATGATAAGCCAAAACAGCTATGAACTTTATCTTGTAAACCATCGACTGGACAAATTCTGCTTCATGACATTTTTCTTCGATAGCTAGCATCTGTACACTAAGTAGAATTTTTAGAAACACAATAACAGGTTTTGTGTAATTCAAAACTCAGAACTGGATCTGTGTAAACAGATCCATCAAGCCGAGATTACTATCACAAGTTTATCTAGGGATTCTCCTCTATTTCAGTGCCCTTGACAGCCCTGACCAAGAAGAATGTGAAGTATGTGTGGAGTCCCGAGTGTCAGAGGAGATTTGATCAGCTGAAGGAGGCCCTCACTTCAGCACCAGTGTTAGCTATGCCAGTGGATCACGATGAGTTCGTGGTTTATACAGATGCTTATCTGAGAGGTTTGGGTGCAGTTCTGATGCAGGGAGGTAAGGTTATCGCTTATGCGTCAAGGCAGTTGAAGAGTTATAGCATAACTATCCGACGCATGATCTAGAGCTTGCAGCAGTAGTGTTCGCATTGAAGATTTGGAGGCACTACTTATACGTTGAGAAGTGTCATATTTTCACCGACCACAAGAGCCTCAAGTACTTCTTCACCCAGAAGGAGCTGAACATGAGGCAGCGCAGATGGTTAGAGTTGGTGAAGGACTATGACTGTGAGACCCGAAATTTAATAAAAGGATTAATTGTTGGATTAATCGAATTTTAAAGAATTCTGGGTGTTCGGAGTTCTATTTGAAGATTTCATTTTCATTTTCGGATCGAAAATCACATTTAGAGCAATTCTGGGAATTTCGGAATTTTTGAGTTGGAATCTGAATTTTCGAAGAAATCTGTCGGTGGCTAATTAAACGGGTATGATATATATATATATATATATAGCTATGGATGGGACGTATATATATATATTGGAATTGATGGTCTTTCACTTATTTTGAGATAGAATTTCGTGCGTAGCATTTTCTCCCAACTTTCCTCTTCACTTCTCAACTCGCGGTCACTATTCACCCTAAACTTCTCGCGGCCATTTCCCGTTGACTCCGACCTCCGATTTTCACGTTCTTGGTAGCGTTGGAAAGCTCTCGAAAAGATATTTCTTTCCATACCAATCTTGAAGGCTGAATAGAGCTGGAACAGAATCTCAAAGCTGTTGATTTCGGCAGCAGGTTTGAATGTCCAGGTATGCTTTTAAAATTGGGATGAGATATGGTTCCTAGCCTTTTTTTTTAGCCCTTGTTAAGTTATATTGTTGTCATGGAACGCTGGTTGGAGTTTATGAATTTCCAGCCATGGGTTTTGAGGAGATTGACCGTGAATTTGGTGTGTTGGCCGTGAGTTTGTAGCATAAATCTTCTTGAAATCTTATGTATAAATTTCCAGCCGTGTGCTTTGAGTTGTTGGCTGTGAAAAGATGGGTAAATTTCGTGAGTTTGGTGAGCTTTCTTAAGATTTATAGCTGTACATTTAGCAGGTTCCTTACCAGATTTCTTGGGACCTTTGCTTGTGGTCATTGTTGTGCAGAATTGATTTGGTGTATTGCTGGAAAAATCAGAATTGTGTTGCTGTGTTTATTGCCTGGTATATTGCTGGAAATCAGATTTGTTGAGGCCTTGAGTTGCTGCGTTTCTTTGAGGAAATTGTAGGTAAAACTCAGAAATTTGGAAGGTACGAATTGAGCAGCCCTTAGCAGTTTGAGCGTGAACATGTCTACCTTTCGATGTTATGAATTGTTGTTATGTGGCTTACGTGAATTTAAATGATGGAATTGATTGAGTTATGTTTTGCTTCACGTATTATAAATTGTATGCATCTAGCATGGATATTGAATGGCATTCATGCATACATCTTGAGCCTGATTTACAGATTTGATTTGATAACCTGATTGGGTGCCACGTTGTGACTGGTCGACTGGTTAGCCGTGCCCGAAAAGTCCAACGCTATCGTCGGAGCGGTGACTACCGGATACGAGTGTCTACCGCCGAGCTGTGATGGGCTGACGGGCCCCGATGATCACGGACCGATGATTTCCCGGTTGATAGACCGTGGTATAGAGGCGACATGATATGATTTGCCGGTTGTTACAACGGTCTAGCTGACTGACTTCCTTTGACAACCCTCATGCATTCATAGCATTGATTTATAGCATGTTGCATGTTTATCTGCTTTGATAGCTCTTCGTATTGAGGCTTGACCTCGTACTTGTTTCCTGCTTTTGTCTTGTTTGGGTCTGCGTTGCCCATTTGCAGGAACTTCAGGTAACCAAGCTGGGCCGAGTGGAAGTTCAGTTGGTCGATCCCCGCGTCCCTGAGTCCCAGTCTATATATGATATGTATTGAATCGGGGGATGCCCCGTGTTATCATGTATTGGGGATTTGTATTTGATTGATATACTGTTGTTACTTGTTGCATTTGAGTTCGAGTCAACTCATATTTGAGTACTGAATATTTTGAATGTATGATTTGAGGATCAGGCCCATTGTATTTCGAAAATTTTTAAGCCCTGATTTTAAGCTTCCGTGTTTATGCGCTTATTATGTGTTAATTGTTAGTAATTAGCACGGGGCCTGACATGAAATCTGCTAAAGCATCGCATAAATCAGTTCAACACTAAGTTGAATCCTGAAACATACTAAACCTCTAAATTTTTTTTTTCAAGCCGATGTGGAATAAACATTTAATAAAAGCTATAAATAAAAACATAACTTAAAGCATTTAAAAAGGTAACATCTCATCGTCCGCTAACACTAACTGCAAAATATCCTCAATCCACATCTCACAAGCTAACATAAAAATCAGAGTATTCAAAACTGTTTGCGGAAAGCTGTATGCGTTGCCCATTTGCAGGAACTTCAGGTAACCAAGCTGGGCAGAGTGGAAGTTCAGCTGGTCGATCCCCACGTCCCTGAGTCCCAGTCTATATATATATATGATATGTATTGAGCCGGGGGATGCCCCGTGGTATCATGTATTGGGGATCTGTATTTTATTGATATTTTGTTGTTACCTGTTGTGTTTGAGTTTGAGTCAACTCATATTTTAATTATCGCTATTTTGAACGTATGATTTGAGTTCAGGCCCATTGTATTTCGAAAAATTTTTAAGCCCTGATTTTAAGCTTCCGTGTTTATGCTCTTATTATGTGTTAATTGTTAGTAATTAGCACGGGGCCTGACATTTTTGGTATCAGAGCTTAAACTGGGATAAGCTCAATTTCTTTTGATCACACTCGAGTCTAGGCACAGAGTTTTGATTTGATTTTGATTGCCTCTGTGACTTATGTGATCTATTATCTGTCTTGTTATTTTATCTGCTGTGAGATCTTACCTCTAGGCTTGTTTAGATGCCGCCGAGACGAGAAGGAGGTAGGAGGACTAGACGTTCCGTGGAGGAGTCTAGAGCAGGTAGTGATGATGACGCTCTGGTTGAGGACGTCACTAGGCAGATAGGTGGAATGGAGTTGGTCTTAGCCCGATTTCAGCGGACGAACCCCCCGACTTTGGCCGATACTGAGGGTGGTGCTAGGGCGAGGCGTGGCTTGTTCAGATGGAGGAGTTATTTGACACCTTGGAGTACGCTCCGGAAAAGAGACTGAAGTTGGCAGTGCTGCAGCTGCGAGATGATGCACAACGCTGGTGGAGGAGTACTTCTAGGATGCTTCGAGATAGTGGGACGGTGCTCTCTTGGGATGCTTTCTGTGAGGCTTTTCGACATGAATACACTCCAGAGTCCTATTTCACCAGCCGAGAGCGTGAGTTTCATAACTTGAAGCAGGGTGACATGCGTGTGGCCGAGTATGCGAGGCGGTTTTCTACGCTTCTAGTATACATGCCAGCTGTGGCGAACCAAGAGCGAACGAAGAGGAACAAGTTCTTGAAAGGCTTGAGACCTGACCTTTATCGGATGGTGTTGTCTGGGTCCCCGGCGACCTTCATGGAAGTTGTGAACAACGCGGTTGATATCGAGGAGAGTTTGATGGATCCTGAGGCTCCGATACATCAGACGTATGGACGTGATTCTCAGCCAGCTCAGGCGGTGTCGCAGTCGTATCAGTCTCCTCAGGGGTCACAGCAGTCGAGTCGCCAGCAGTTCAGACCTCGAGGGAAGCAATTCAAGAAGAAGGGCCATTCGAGTTCTTCTGGTTCCATGAGCTCTGGTTCTGGCAGTGGTTCTGGTAGTGGTTCTGGAGGCGGATTCTGTAGTCAGTGTGGAGGGAGACATGAGGCTTCGCAGTGTCGAGGAGTCCGAGGACTTTGCCATCTATGTGGTCAGCCGGGTCATTTCGCTAGAGCGTGTCCTTCGATTGGAGGGCGGTCTGCTGGTCAGTCGCAGCAGGGTTTCGCTAGTGGTTCTTCTCAGCGACAGCAGCCTGTTGCGCAGTCCCAGCGATCTGGTTTTCAGCCTCGTGAGCCGTCTCGATTTGGAGGACCTTCCCGTCCCCCATTTCAGATTCCCCAGCAGGCGCAGGCGAACGTCTTGACGATGGATCAGGTTGAGGAGACACCGGGCATGGTGATTAGAGGTACAAGCTCTATTTATGATTATCCTGCGAGAGTCTTGTTTGACACTGGTGCATCACACTCTTTTTTATCTGAGATGTTTGTGTTTGAGCGTGGGTTGAGTTCTTCCCCACTATGTGATGTTGTATCCGTGTCTACTCCTGCTGGTGTGAATTTGTGGTCTCGAGAGGTAGTGGTAGATTGCATGATTAGGTTTGATGAGCATGTTTTGGTGACCAATTTGATTGTGTTGGGGATTAGAGATTTCGACTGTATTTTGGGAATGGACGTATTATCTAGCTATAAGGCTACCGTCGATTGCTTCCATGGTGTGGTGAGATTTCGCCCTGATACGGGTGAGAGGTGGGATTTCTACGGCACGGATTCGAGGTCGAAGATTCCCCTAGTGTCCGCTATGGAGATGTTTAGCATGCTATCGCTAGGTAATGCAGGATTCATGATCTACGCACTTGATAGTTCGCAGGAGCAACGATTAGAGTTGCGCGACATCCCCGTCGTTCGAGAGTTTCCCGACGTGTTTCCAGATGAGATTCCTGGATTCCCTCCTCGACGCGAGATCGACTTCAGTATTGAGTTGGTGCCCGGTACCGCCCCGATTTCTAGAGCTCCTTATCGGTTGGCGCCCGCAGAGTTGAAAGAGCTGAAGGAACAGTTGAGTGATCTCTTGGAGAAAGGCTTCATCAGACCGAGCATGTCGCCTTGGGGAGCTCCGATTCTATTTGTGAAAAAGAAATATGGCACTATGAGGATGTGCGTGGACTTCAGACAGCTGAATAAAGCCACTGTGAAGAACAAGTATCCTCTACCGAGGATTGATGACTTGTTTGATCAGTTGCAGGGATCGGTTGTTTACTCGAAGATTGACTTACGCTCTGGTTATCACCAGTTGCGAATCAGAGACGCTGACGTGGCAAAGACAGCCTTCCGGACTCGATATGGGCATTTTTGAGTTTCTTGTCATGCCGTTTGGATTGACGAATGCCCCCGCTGTCTTCATGGACTTGATGAATCGCGTCTTCAGCGAGTATATCGATCGCTTCGTAATCGTCTTCATAGATGACATCTTGGTGTACTCGAGGAGCAAGAGAGAGCACAAGGAGCATTTGAGACTAGTATTGCAGAGATTGAGAGACTCGCAGCTCTATGCCAAATTCAGCAAGTGCGAGTTTTGGCTCGACAGGATTATCTTTTTGGGTCACGTGATTTCAGCACAAGGGATTTCTGTAGATCCGAGCAAGGTCAAAGCAGTGCTTAACTGGGAGAGACCTCGAAACGTTTCAGAGATCCGTAGTTTCTTGGGGTTGGCCGGCTACTATAGGCGATTCATTGAGAAGTTTTCTTCGATAGCCAGGCCTATGACGCAGTTGACTCAGAAAGATAAGAGATTTGTGTGGACTGATTAGTGCGAGTACAGTTTTCAGACGCTGAAGGAGAAGTTGACTACTGCTCCTGTTTTGGCCCTACCGTCTGGCTCCGGAGGATTTGTTGTGTGCTCCGATGCTTCTCTGAGTGGATTAGGGTGTGTGTTGATGCAGAACGGGTATGTGATTGCGTATGCGTCTCGACAGCTGAAGCCTCACGAGACGAGGTACCCGGTTCATGATTTGGAGTTGGCTGCGATAGTGTTTGCCTTGAAGATTTGGCGGCATTATCTCTATGGTGAAGAATTCGTGGTGTACACCGACCACAAGAGCCTGAAATATATCTTCACGCAGTCAGATTTGAACATGAGGCAACGACGCTGGATGGAATTGCTTAAGGACTTTGACTGTGAGATTCAGTATCAGCCAGGGCGAGTGAACTTGGTAGCAGATGCTCTAAGTCGAAAGACCCAGCCTGAAATGTTAGCATCCTTGAGTATTTCGAAAGTTCATGAGGAGTTGAGTACTTCTGGTTGGCGATTCCAGCCGGGTGATCAGTATTTCTTCGTTTCGTCTCTTCAGGTGGAACCGCAGATTGTGATGAATATCAGGGAGGCGCAGAGGACCGACCCCTATATCCATGAGTTTAGGATTAAGGCGCAGTCAGGTCAGTCTGATGATTTCTCTGTTGCTTCTGATGGATGTTTGAGGTTCAGAGGGAGATTAGTAGTTCCGAACCTGATTGATTTGAAGGAGATCCTCATGAATGAAGCACATTGTAGTCGGTACAGTGTGCATCCAGGCGAACGAAAGATGTACCATGCCTTGAA
Organism: Dorcoceras hygrometricum; assembly: GCA_001598015.1. Classification (NCBI taxonomy): domain Eukaryota; kingdom Viridiplantae; phylum Streptophyta; class Magnoliopsida; order Lamiales; family Gesneriaceae; genus Dorcoceras; species Dorcoceras hygrometricum. Next base: position 62,022 of record KQ986467.1, read on the forward strand.
GTCTCACTACTGGTGGGCAGGTATGAAGAGCGACATTTCTGCTTTTGTTGCTAGATGTCTAAATTGTCAGCAGGTCAAGGCTGAGAGAATGAGACCTGGTGGTTTGTTTCAGAGTTTAGAGGTGCCCCAATGGAATTGGGAGCATATTGCCATGGATTTCGTGACTCATCTACCTCGATCGAGTAGGGGATGCGATGCGATCTGGGTTGTGATTGATAGACTTTCGAAGTCAGCCCATTTCATTCCCTATGATGTGAGATGTTCGATGAAGAAGAGAAATTGTACATCGACCATGTGGTTAGATTGCATGGGGTTCTGGTTTCGATAGTGTCTGACAGAGATCCGAGATTCACTTCTCGCCTTTGGAAGAGTCTGCAAGCAGCAATGGTTTCGAGATTGGCGATGAGCACAGCCTATCACCCATAGACCGACGGACAGTCTGAGCGAACTATCCAAACTTTAGAGGATATGCTGCGAGCATTAGTGATGGATTTCAGCGGTGGCTGGCAGGATTCGCTTTCCTTGGTGGAGTTTTCATATAACAACAGCTACCAAGTCACTATTGTAATGGCTCCGTTTGAGGCATTATATGGTCGAAAGTGCAGATCCCCGATTTGTTGGGAAGAAGTTGGTGAGAGACAGCTTTCTACACCGGAGTTTGTTCAGCACATGAAGGATCAAATTGACTTGATTCGGAGTAGAATGAAAGCTGCCCAAGATCGTTTCTCGAGTTATGCTAATAGAAGACGTCGACCGTTAGAGTTTCAGGTGGGCGATCGTGTGTTTCTCAAAGTTTCTCCTTTGAAAAGCGTGATGTGCTTTAGATTTAAAGGCAAATTGACTCCCAGATTCGTTGGTCCCTTTGAGATTATCGAGCGGATTGGACAATTGGCTTATAGACTGAGGCTGCCTGAGGAGTTAGCCGCGATGCATGACGTGTTTCATGTGTCAATGTTGAGAAAATATGAGCCGGATCCGTCCCATGTTTTGAGAACCGACGAAGTTGAGCTGGATTCTGCCTTGAGATATGTCGAATATCCAGTGAAGATCTTGGATAGGAAGGAGAAACAACTGAGGAACAAGATAATTCCGTTGGTGATGGTCCAATGGAGCAAGCATGGCCGAGAAGAAGCAACCTGGGAAGTTGAGGAAAAGATGAGACTGGATTGGCCTCATCTGTTTGAGCACTGATCGTGCAGAATTTCCAGGTAAATTTCTGGTTTTGCTTTGAATTTGTTGAGTTGTTGGTCCTGAATTTCATGTTTGATTGTTTCTGCCTTGGTTTGTCTTTGATTTCGAGGACGAAATC
>KQ986467.1:81653-123317 GCA_001598015.1 Dorcoceras hygrometricum
CCGACAAACCACATACTTGATTATTGTTCTTGATTTAGAACTTGAGATTATCTGTGTGTGTCGATCCATCTCAGGTTGTGGATCTTTTAATTCGATATGAATATGAGGATACGAAGAGAAAATGAATTGATTCTAATGCCAAGGTCTGAGGTGACCTTATTTTTGAAGTCAGAGTGATTTCGTTAGATGGATATCCATGTCAAGATCGTATACGAATCTTGATGGCGTTGATGTGAAATGGAATCAATTCTTAGTTGAAACGAAGAGAGATGTTCAGTTATATTGACTTAATATTTTTGATATGAACTTCTTTATGTTATTGCATGAAACTGTCTATTATACTGAGATTGTTTCTCACCGGAGTTTATCCCGCTGTTGTTTTGTTTTGTATGTGTACATAAAAACAGGAGGAAAGAATTGAGTTGCTGGGACAGGGGTAGCAAGAACCTAGAAGAAGGGCGACAAACAAAAAGACTAGGAACCTGCTGTTAGTTTAGTTTCTAGACAAATAATAGATAGTATTTGATGTATCTGGTTTTGTATTTCATGAAAAGATTTTGTACCAGTGAATATAAGGTGTATTAATCTTTGTACCGTTTTGATTTCTTTATGAATGAACAACTTTTGGTGACCCACTAGCTGTTGTCAGCTTTCGTGGATAGCTACTGACAGCAAACCTTCGCTTCCCATAGCGTAATATCTGTTGACAGATACCTACTGTTCATTACCTTTCAACAACTAGTTATTGATCACGTTATAGCGTAATATCTATTGTCAGATACCTACTGTTCATCAGTTATCTACTTTTACAAAAAAAAATGTGTACGATAAAACCAGATTCTACTTAGTACACTTATTGATTTAATTAATCGCCCATAAGATGAGATTAGAGTAATTGTGAGAAGAGAGTCTCACAACAGGTGGTATCAGAGCATCACTAAGTTCTTGGATTGAGCTAGATGAGTGGGGTAGATCGAGTCTTTTGATTGATTTATGATTGATTACATGCTCTCATGGCATATGTCTTACTGTTTTTGAATTTTGTATCGCATGATTGTGTGATGAAATGGTAAGAGTATGCCGGACAGGCTTACGAATTACATTCTCTGTGAAGTGATTAGTAATGTATTGAACGAAGTATGAATTAGAACTCGATCTCTTGAGAAGCAGCACATTCATGTGTGCTAATCAGAGGAGAGACTGAGATTTGTTATCAATGAAAACTGTTAGAAATTGTATATTACAGTTTGAGGGTCATGAGATTGAGATGGATTGTATTTTGCTTGGGTTGTCTGATTTTGATTGTATCATCGGAATAGACATGTTAACCAAGTATAGGGCAATAGTGGATTGTTTTCAGAAAGTGGTTCGATTCTGACCTGAGAAAACTGATGAATGGAAAGTCTATGGTAAGGGACACGAGCCAGAAAACCCTTAGTTTCTCTTATTTCCATGACTAATCTATTGCAGAAGGATTCCTGATATATGCAGTAGATGTGATGAAGATAGCCTGAAGCTGGTTGATATACCAGTAGTTTGTGAATTTGCTGATGTCTTTCCTGACGAGATTCCAGGATTTCCTCCACTTCGAGAGGTAGATTTCAGTATCGAATTAATTCAGGTACACAACTGATATCGAGAGCACCTTATCGTATGGCACCAATAGAATTGAAAGAGTTGAAAGAACAGCTTGAAGATCCTCTTGCCAAGGGATACATTAGACCTAGTGTTTCTTCTTGGGCATTAGACCCAGTGTTTCTCCTTGGGGCGCACCAGTACTGTTTGTACGAAAGAAAGATGGGTCGATGAGGTTATGTATTGACTACCGGCAACTAAATAAAGCAACGGTAAAGAATCGATATCCTTTACCCCCGATAGATGATTTGTTTGATCAGTTGTAGGGTTCGTCAGTATATTCGAAAATTGATTTGCGATCCGGCTACCATCAATTGAGAGTACGAGATGAGGATATATCTAAAACTGCTTTTCGAACGAGGTATGGTCATTATGAGTACATTGTTATGCCTTTTGGATTGACCAATGCCCCAGCAGTATTTATGAGTTTGATGAATAGAGTATTTCAGAAGTACCTTGATGATTTTGTGATCATATTTATCTATGATATTCTGATTTATTCGAAGAATCTGTGTGATCACGCTAATCATCTCAGACTTGTGTTGTGAACTCTACGAGATGAGAAATTGTATGCCAAGTTTTCGAAATGTGAGTTTTGGTTGCATAAAGTGGTATTCCTTGGACATATTATTTCAGGTGATGGTATTTCTGTTGATCCGAGCAAGATAGAAGCAGTGACTAATTGGCCTAGACCGACATCTATACCCAAAATTCGAAGTTTTATGGGCTTGGCAGGTTATTACCATCGATTTATCAAAGATTTCTCGAGTATTGCGAAGCCTATTACTCAACTGACACAGAAGAATGCACCCTTCATTTGGTCTGAAGCTTGTGAATCTAGTTTTCTTGAGTTGAAAAAGAGGTTGACAACAGCACCAGTTTTGACAATTCCTTCGGATACTGGTGGTTTTGTTGTTTATTTTGATGCTTCTCACCAAATGAGATGTATTATAATGCAGCGAGGACATGTTATTGCGTATGCCTCGAGACAATTGAAGCCACATGAGAACCGATATCCAATTCATGATCTTGAATTGCAGCCATCGTATTTGCATTAAAGACATGTAGACATTATCTTTACGGTGAGAAATTTGAAATCTTTTCTGATCACAAAAGTCTGAAATATCTGTTTTCGCTGTCTGAATTAAATATGAGACAACGAAGATGGCTGAATTTATTGAAAGACTTTGATTGCGAAATCAAATATTATCCAGAGAAATCCAATGCAGCAGTCGATGCCCTTAGTAGAAAGGTATGTGCTTTGTCCTTGACTACTGTGGGTGTATCTAGTTGAATAGAGGATTGCTGTACGTCTGGATATCTATTTTAGATGGACATGAAACCCCTAAGGGTTTATGCTATCAGTGCTGAACCTGAATTATTGATTCGAATTAAAAAAGCACAAAAGAGGGATCTGAGTATCCAGAAGTCGATTGAAATGGTTAGATCTGGACATCAATATGAGTATCGGGTAAGCGCCGATAATGTCTTGTATGTGAATAACAGACTTGTTGTGCCAGATGTAACAGAGTTGAAGCAACAGATATTGAACGAAGCGCATAGAGGTAGATTCAGTATACATCCTGGAGGTAGAAAAATGTACAACGATTTGAGGAAGCAATACTGGTGGAAGCAAATGAAGTCTGATGTGACTGATTTTGTTTCAAAATGTTTGAATTTCCAAAAGGTGAAGGCTGAGAGAAAGAAACCTGCTGGTTTATTACAAAGTCTGTCAGTTCCTGAATGGAAATGGGATCATATTTCCATGGACTTTGTGACGAAGTTGCCCAGATCATCCCGAGGATGTGATGCTATTTGGGTAATTATCGATAGGTTAACGAAATCTGCTTGCTTTATTCCTTATCCAATGACCTATCGACATGATCAAATGGCGGATCTCTATATTCGAGAAGTGGTAAGACTTCACGGTATACCAAAATCAATTGTATCGGATCGAGATCCGAGATTTACTTCACACTTTTGGAGTAGCTTGCAACAAGCTCTAGGTACGAAATTGTATTTAAGCACTTCTTATCATCCTCAAACTGATGAACAAACTGAACGAACAATTCAGACTCTTGAGGATATGCTTAGAGCTGTGGTATAAGATTTTGGTATTACATGGCAAGATTCATTACCGCTTGTGGAATTTTCGTATAACAACAGTTATCAGGCGAGTATTGAGATGGCTCCATTTGAGGCACTGTATGGAAGAAAATGTCGTTCACCGTTATATTGGGATGATATATCAAAGGTGCCTGAGTTGGGACCAGATATGATCAGAGAGATGACTGAGAAAGTGAAGGTAATTCAGCAGAAGATGAGAACAGCGCAACATAGACAGACTAGATATGTGAATTTCAGACGTCGACCATTGTGCTTTGAAACAGGGGACAAAGTATTCTTGAAAATTTCTCCTTTCAGGGGTACAATTCGATTTGGAAAACGAGGGAAGTTATCTCCATGATTTATTGGTCCTTAAGAAATTCTCGAAAAGATAGGCGATCTTTCTTATCGACTCGCATTACCTCCATCTCTTTCAGGTATACATGATGTCTTTCATGTATCGATGCTGAGGAAATATCTGCCTGATGTATCTCATGTTATTCCTGCTGAGGAAGCTGAACTTGATGAAACTCTCAGTTACTTTGAACAACCGATTCAGATACTGGATCAAAAAGAAAAGCAACTCCGAACGAAGATTATTCCATTGGTGAAGATTCAATGGAATCGACATGGAGTTGAAGAAGCTACGTGGGAAGTTGAAGATGACATGAGACAACGATTTCCCTATCTATTCCAATAAAGTGAGTTCTCATCAAGTTTCTGCTATTTTAATATTATTATATGTAGAGAATGAGCTACGTGGGAAGTTGAAGATGACATGAGACAACGATTTCCCTATCTATTCCAATAAAGTGAGTTCTCATCAAGTTTCTGCTATTTTAATATTATTATATGTAGAGAATGCATATAAAGACTGCTGGTGAGTTCGAGGACGAACTCATGTGTTAGAGGGGGAGAAATGTAATGCCCGGGATTATAGACTTGATGATTTTGAATTTTTAGATTGTAGCTTTTGGATGTAGTGGTGTTGATCAGTAGTTGCGTTAAACCAGTCGTTGTGTGGATCATTTGTTGCGTTAAATCAGCTGTTGGTGAGAGGCGCTTGCGACTGGGTAATCAGTAGTTGCATTGTATCTTCTTGCGACTGGGTAACCAGCTGTTGGTTGAGGAACAGTCGCTGGTGAGAAGCGACGTCGTTTTATTGAGTTGTAACGTAGCGTTTTGAGTGTTGCGTCTGGTACCAGTCGTGAGGGATTTGTTGCATTGTTTGATCTAGCTGCTGGGTTAGGAGATCAGCTGTCAACAGAGAGTATGACGTATTCATTACGATGTCGTTTAAATTATGTCGCGCGACCAGTCGCTGATGGTGAGGTGACGTCGTTTTGATAAGTTGAAACGCAGCGTGTTGATTGTAATGTTGGTGACAGCTACTGGCAGCAATGGTGACATATCCCATACGTCATTGTTGGGTGATTTAGTGACACCAGCTGTTGGCAGAAAAGATGACGCGATTCTTTACTTCATCTGAATTGTTTCGCATTTCAGCAGTTGATCAAGTTGAAAGAATCTATCATCAGTTGATGGGGCGCAGCGGCGTCGTTTTAATTAGTTGACGCGACGTCGTTTTTAGGGGCGAAGAGAAATACAACGTCTGATGGTTGCTGCCGATTCTATCGAAAGGAAAAGCTGGTATCTGTTGAGAATAAACGTTGGTTTCTGTCGTAAGATACTTACTGTAGCAACGTCTGTTTTTTATTTAGAACAGCAACTGGTATCTGGTTAGCGATATGTATGAATACAGGAATATGTTCAAACGGTGTGTGATTATCTTATTTTGGTCGATAAATACTCAACATGACACGTGGAATTTATAGAGATTGCATAGGGAACTCTGCAGATAACAGAGATCTTCTTCTATAAATTAGATTGAATTCAAAATCCAGGTAACGATTGCTACAGACACCAGAATTCGACTTTGTGAATTCTCTGGGATTTTAGTAATAAGAAGTTAGAAGTAGTAATTGAAGCAGTTCCCAAAACAGAGATAAACGAAGGTATAATTTGACATGAGAGTCAGGGATTAGAGTACTCGAGAATGAGATTTCTTGAGTTATCCTGACAAACCACATACTTGATTATTGTTCTTGATTTAGAACTTGAGATTATCTGTGTGTGTCGATCCATCTCAGGTAGTGGATCTTTTAATTTGATATGAATATGAGGATACGAAGAGAAAATGAATTGATTCTAATGCCAAGGTCTGAGGTGACCTTATTTTCGAAGTCAGAGTGATTTCGTTAGATGGATATCCATGTCAAGATCGTATACGAATCTTGATGGCGTTGATGTGAAATAGAATCAATTATTAGTTGAAACGAAGAGTGATGTTCAGTTATTTTGAGTTAATATTTTTGTTGTGAACTTCTTTATGTTATTGCATGAACCTGTCTATTATACTGAGATTGTTTCTCACCGGAGTTTATCCGGCTGTTGTTTTGTTTTGTATGTGTACATAACTACTGGAGGAAAGAATTGAGTTGCTGGGACAGGGGTAGCAAGAACCTAGAAGAAGGGCGACAAACGAAAAGACTAGGAACCTGCTGTTAGTTTAGTTTCTGGACAAATAATAGATAGTATTTGATGTATCTGGTTTTGTATTTCATGAACTGATTTTGTACCAGTGAATATAAGGTGTATTAATCTTTGTACCGTTTTGATTTCTTTATGAATGAACAGCTTTTGGTGACCCACTAGCTGTTGTCAGCTTTCGTGGATAGCTGCTGACAGCAACCTTCGCTTCCCATAGCGTAATATCTGTTGACAGATACCTACTGTTCATTACCTTTCAGCAACTAGTTATTGATCACGTTATAGCGTAATATCTGTTGACAGATACCTACTGTTCATCAGTTACCTACTGTTACAAAAAAAAAACTGTTTACGCATAAAACCAGATTCTACTTAGTACACTTATTGATTTAATTAATTGCCCATAAGATGAGATTAGAGTAATTGTGAGAAGAGAGTCTCACACGTATGGAGCCCGGAGTGCCAGTGCAGCTTTGACACCTTGAAGCAGGCACTCATAACAACGCCTGTCCCAGCTATGGCATCAGGACAAGGAGACTTCGTGATCTAAACCGATGCATCTAAGCTAGGCCTAGGCGCCGTGCTGATGCAGAATGATAGAGTTATAGATTACGCCTCCAGATAGATGAAAGTGCATGAAAATAACTACCCGACGCACGATCTGGAGTTAGCAGCGATGGTATTCGCGCTCAAGATTTGGTGAAACGAACCGTACTCTAGAAAATTTCTCTTTTTTAAAAATCATGTGCGGAATAAATAAACTAAAAATACTATGGCTCATTCCTTTTGAACATTTCCTAAATTATCCCTTTATAACATGAATAAAATCAATGCCTCGAAAACCTTAAACTGTCAATGTTGTTCCAGAAATCAGAGTATGAAATAGTTGCGGAAACATAACATGTAAATGAATGTCTGAAAAGTGCATCAAGACGCAAATAAATACATCGTAGCGGCCATGGAGTACTGCTGCAACGGGCGTTCATAGGTCCTCACCGTCAGTCGGGATAAAGTCCACAGGGTCATCACCTACACCATTTAAACCTAGTGAGCCTAGAGGCTCAGCAAACTCTATATTTTAAAATAACAAGGTAGATATACATAAAGTCACATGCAAGCACATACTTGTAATAAAATACGTTAAAAATCATACATGTATGGATGATCTTAAAACCTTGTTCGTACATTTCATACATATCATAACATATAACATACATAAGGCATGACATAACGTAACATGAAAAACGTATGAGTCATATCAGTGAATGAGAGCGGGCGTGTGACTGATCAGTCGAAATAACCAACGTATGTGGCGGTGCGGTTCACCCGACCTTACCTCGGGATCCGTCACACCTCTATGCTTGCCACTTCACCATGTCATGATCACATGTATCCATAGACTCATAATCATACATTAAAACAAAGGATCCTCGGGCCTGGCTGTCAGGCCTCGTGCTCATAACAAAGTAAAATCACATAAACACAAGCGGAAGCTACTAAAAAGCGGGTAAAATTTTTGCTTTTGGCCTGACGGTTTAAAACGATATAATTTAAAATAGTACGATACTCAAAGTAATCCCAGTTTAACAACAAACCAACAAAACAAAGGCTACACGCCCGCAACAACCAATACAACATAACATGTATCAGACACCTGGTAACAACCACAACCGAATATCACAAGATACAACAAAAGCACAGGGCATCCCCTGGCTAACAATACTGAGTACATATAAATATTCTATATGCTACTGGGATACTCTAACCACCTCCTGGGGCACCTCTAGCTGGGTCAGCACCACGACCAGCTGTATAACCTGGGAAACCTGAAAAACACAACAAGCAAGGAAAACAACCAAGCCCCAGAGGGACATGGGGTCAAACCCCAGTACGGAGAGCAACTGAAACAGCTAAAGAAAAGCATAAGATAAAATGCAGATGCTATGCATGAGACACTGAACAACCTCTGAAAGATAAAACCAAAAAGGGAGCCAAGGAACAGAAACATAGCTCCATAGAATCTACAACAAACGGTGGCCACGGTGTGTGTTCAAAGTGTGGTAATGCGCCACTCGCCTTGACACCACACCCGAATACCAGATGCATCAAACAGCTCAACCTGCCGTTGACTCGCCCATGAACTGTGGTAGTTAACCACTCGGCGCATGGTGGCTAACAAACCCAGCAGGGAGATGAGAGTGCGGTATTGCCCCTCGCCCTCGTATCCTGGTAAGAATTAAACAACAACAATACAACAAGATACAAGGCTGCAAGATACAATACACGAGGGATCTAAAATATGCGTGAACAAATGCGTGTATGCATTTCACATAAAACAGTTAGCATAAACACCGATGCACAGCAAGCAATACACGGCCATGTTCACCGAAACATCCCAGCAGCATCACATTATATCTCACGCAACTTCCTAGCTATCACAAGCTCAAATCCATACCTGATTCACGCAACAATTACCACAATTCAAGCCTCGAGAGATCTGAATCCAACCTGCTAAACATACGCAAGATCTCAGGCATTACACAACAAAACTCATGGCCAACCAAAGAAAGTCACGGCTGGAATCTATACACTTAAAACTAGTGCTAAGTTCTAACCCATATAACTTAACAGGAAGCTCAATTCAAGGCTAGGAACAAGATTTCAACAACTAAAACTAACGGCTACCTGAACAGCGAAATACACGCACGAAAACAGCAAATTAGTGCTATTGCTCCAGCCAACGACAGCCTCTAAAATTGGTATGGAACGAAAGAGATTGTCGAGAGGAGTCCAACGCTACCTCAAACATGAAAAATGGTGGCCGGAAACGATGGGAATTCGCCGGAGAAGCTCAAGGTGAACAGTGTTCTAGGGTTCGAAGCAACGAACAACAATCGGGAGAAAATATCGCTAAGTATGGAAATCTGATAATCCAATCGAAGACCAAGTCTCCCAATATATACAAGCTTCTCACCAGCTGACAGTAGCAAGAACAACTCCACCGACAAAACCAGCAGGCATTGTTGTTGAAACAATCAGCTTTCGCAAAACAAATCAATAGCTGAATCTCACAAAAAATGCTACACAAAACGGTGTCGCATCAACTTAACCAAACGACGTCGCATAGAATACGTCACCATATCTGTCGACAGCTGATCATCTAAACAAGCAGCTGGATGAAATAGCGCATCAGATCTCTCAACAGTAAACGTATAGTGCAACTACCAGCTGATACTCAAAACACTGCGTTTCAACTAATTAAAACGGCGTCGCATAACCCAACAGCTGATCGCTACTAAAGGGAAACACACAAACTGCTGAATTCCCAAAACGACGTAGCTTCGCACTCGTCAGCAAATCTGCTGAACTAAACACATGCAACGGCTGATCCCCTTAGCGCTAACCAAAACGACGTCGCCTCCACTAATCCAAACGACGGCGTTTTGCACCCGCTACAGGAACTTGCTGCTAACGGATATCACCAAACCGATACCTCACAAAACGTCGTTGTTTCCAAGTTCCTTAGCGCTCTCTGCTGAAATCCACGTAAGTGTTGCTGCTGGTTCCCAACACAACGCAACGCCTAAATGCTAACTGCTGACAGACTTCACCAAACGCTAAACGACAGCGTTTTGATCTCCTACGATTCCAAATACGCGTTGCGACTGAATTTCACCACCGACCAGCTTCTAACTCAAAATTACAAAATTACGAGAACTTCCAGAATTCTTAAAACCGATTAATCCAACAATTAATCTTATACAATTCCAGGTCTCACATTTCTCCCCCACTAAAAAGGATTTCGTCCTCGAAATCAAACAACAAATCTGAAAGTTCACACAGCAACAGAAACCAAAACAGAAATTCGCCTAACTCATGGCCAAGAGTTCAAGATAACTGGGCAAAAAAGTAACAGCAACTAGGGAAAATAACAACCAGAAGCTACTAACTACTGGAAATTTAGCACCACAGCTACTCAAACAGATCCGGCCACTCGCGCTACATCTTTTCTTCCAGCTCCCACGTAGCTTCTTCCCTGCCATGCTTGCTCCATTGCACCATTACCAACGGAATGGTATTATTCCTCAACAGTTTCTCTTTTCTGCCTAGGATCTGCAAGGGATATTCCTGGTAGCTCAACGTCTGATCTAGCTCAACCTCGTCAGTTCTAAGTACATGAGACGGATCTGGCTCGTACTTCCTCAACATGGAAACATGGAAGACATCATGCAGAGAAGATAATTCCGGAGGCAACAACAGCCGATACGATAACGGGCTAATCCTCTCAACAATCTCATACGGTCCGACGTAACAAGGGGCTAACTTTCCCTTGTGTCCAAAGCGCATGACACTGCAAAACGGAGAAACTTTGAGAGATACCTGATCACCAACCTGAAACTCTAGAAGTAGACGCCTCTTATTCGCATAACTGGCTTGGCGATCCTGGGAAGATTTCAGCCGTTGTCGAATTAGATCAACATGATCCTTCATTTGCTGCACAAAGTCTGGGGCAGATAGGTGCTTCTCCCCCACTTCTTCCCAACATACTGGCGATCTGCACTTCCTGCCATACAATGCATCAAGCGGGGCCATGCCAATCGTCACTTGATAGCTGTAACCTGAAACTCTAGAAGTAGACGCCTCTTATTCGCATAACTGGCTTGGCGATCCTGGGAAGATTTCAGCCGTTGTCGAATTAGATCAACATGATCCTTCATTTGCTGCACAAAGTCTGGGGCAGATAGGTGCTTCTCCCCCACTTCTTCCCAACATACTGGCGATCTGCACTTCCTGCCATACAATGCATCAAGCGGGGCCATGCCAATCGTCACTTGATAGCTGTTATTATAGGAAAATTCCACCAAAGACAAAGAATCTTGCCAGCTACCTCCGAAATCCAACACAACAGCTCGTAACATATCCTCCAACGTCTGGATAGTTCGCTCAGATTTGACATCTGTCTGGGGGTGATACGCTATACTCATATCCAATCTAGTACCCAAAGCTGCTTGCAAACTCTTCCAAAACATTGAAGTAAACCTTGGATCTTGGTCTGAAACGATCGAAACAGGCACACCGTGAAGTCTAACCACGAAATCAACGTACAGTTTCGCCATTTTCTTTAGAGAAAAGGTCATACTATAGGGAATAAAATGTGCAGACTTTGAAAATCGGTCTATAACCACCCAAATAGCATCGCATCCTCTGCTGGAACGAGGTAGATGCGTCACGAAATCCATAGCTATGTGCTCCCAATTCCATTGGGGCACTTCTAAACTCTGCAACAGACCACCAGGTCTCATCCTCTCGGCCTTTACAATCTGACAGTTCAAACATCGAGCAACAAACCCAACAACGTCGCTCTTTAGGCCAGCCCACCAGAAGTGCGGCTTCAACGCATGGTACATCTTCCGTGCACCAGGATGAACACTATGTCTGCTGCAGTGCGCTTCCCGAAGGATCTCCTCCTTCAAATCAATGAGGTTAGGCACAACCAGCCTGCCACGAAACCTCAAGCAACCATCAGAAGAAAAAGAATAATCCTCAAGTTTCCAGCCCTCGTGGATGGAAGGATCAGTCCTTTGATCTGCTCGAATACTAGAAACAATCTGTGGCTCCACTTGAAAAGAAGAAACCACGACACAATCCTCAGCCGGGTAGAATCTCCAACCAGTAGTATTAAGATGCTCATGATCCTTAGAGATATACAACAAAGCAAGCATCTCACTAGCCTTCCTGCTCAAAGCATCGGCCACTACGTTCGACTTCCCAGGCTGATACTTGATCTCGCAATCAATGTCCTTTAGCAGCTCCATCCAACGACGCTGTCTCATATTCAAATCGGGCTACGAAAACAGAAACTGCAAACTTTTGTTGTCCGAGTACACCACAAATTGCTCGCCATACAGGTAATAACGCCAGATCTTCAACGCAAAGACCACGGCTGCAAGCTCCAAATCATGGACTGGATAACGAGTCTCATGCGGTTTCAATTGCCGCGAGGCATACGCAATGACTCGACCATTCTGCATCAAAAAACAACCCAATCCATTGAGCGAAGCGTCAGAACAAACAACGAAACCACCTGATCCGGACGGCGGAGCCAACACAGGTGCAGTAGTCAGTTTCTGCTTGAGCAATTGAAACGCATTCTCACATTGCTCAGTCCACACAAAACGTTTGTCCTTCTTTGTCAATTGAGTCATCGGCTTTGCTATGCAGAAAATCCTTCGATGAAACGCGATAATAGCCAGCGAGACCCAGAAACTGCGAATCTCTGACACATTTCTGGGACGCTCCCAGTTCAGAACAGCATCAACCTTACTGGGATCCACAAAAATCCCCTCGGCTGAAATAAAATGACCCAAGAAAATGACGCGGTCCAGCCAAAACTCGCACTTGGAGAATTTAGCATACAGCTGCTGGTCTCGCAACGTCTGAAGGACAATTCTCAGGTGCTCCTTATGCTCCAAAGGAGTCTTAGAATATACCAAGATGTCATCAATGAACACTATCACAAACTGATCTAGGAACTCTCTGAAAATACCGGTTCATCAGATCCATAAAGACTGCAGGACGCGTTGGTCAACCAAAAGGGCATAACCAGAAACTCAAAGTGTCCGTACCTCGTACGAAAAGCAGTCTTTGCGACATCTTGATCTCTTACCCTTAGCAGATGGTATCCGGAACGCAAGTCAATCTTCAAATACACCACATAATCTTGCAGCTGATCGAACATATCATCGATCCTGGGTAATGGGTACTTGTTCTTAACTGTCGCTTTGTTCAACTGGCGGAATCAATGCACATCCGCATTGAGACATCCTTCTTCTTCACAAACAAAATGGGCGCTCCCCACTGCGACATACTAGATCGAATGAAACCTTTCTCCAGCATATCGTCCAACTGCACCTTGAGTTCTCTCAACTCCGCAGGCGCAAAACGATACGGGGCACGAGAAATCGGAGCTGTGCCAGGCACCAGCTCAATGCTGAATTCAATCTCCCGCCTCGGAGGAAAACCAGGAATCACCTCCGAGAACACATCGGGAAAATGTCACGCCACGGGAACGTCACTGAGCTGCACACGAGAAGAAGAAGACGCATCCAAAGGGTAGATCATGAAGCCAGCATTCCCTAAGGACAAGAGACCGAACATCTCCATCGCTGAGACTAACGGGATCTTCGATTGAGAATCCTGGCCGTAGAAGTCCCACTTCACGCCAGACAAAGGCCTAAAACTAACAATCCCATGGAAGCAATCAACGGAGGCCCTATAGTTGGACAAAACGTCCATCCCAACGATACAATCGAAATCCCACAACATCAGACGGATCAAATTTTCCAACAACACATGCTCACTGAACCGCAACACGCAATCTAACAAAACCTCCTGGGAAAACAGGCTCACACCGCCAGGGGTAGAAACGGAAACAACATCGCGCAAAGGAATGGTACACAGACCATGCTCAACAACAAACGAATCAGAAACGAAAGAATGTGATGCACCGGTTTCAAACAACACACGCGCAGGAAAATCGAAAACAAGACAAGTACCTGTGATCACCCGACTCGGCGCTCCTCGGCATGCTCCCTAGTCGTGACGTTGGCCTGAGCATGCTGAGGTCCAAAATAAAACGGCTGAGACGACTGTCCGAATCGCGACGGACCAGGCTGCTGGAATGGCCTGAACGGAGTCTCACCAATTGTCAGGCCTCGTGCTCTAAACAGAGTAAAATCATACAAACACATGCGGAAGCTATCAAAAAGCGGGTAAAATTTTATCTTTTGGCCTGACTGTTTAAAACAATATAATTTACAATACCATGATACTCAAAATAGAATCCCAGTTTACGAAAATCACAACAACAATAACAGTATAGCATACAACAACCGTAACATGTATCAGACTCCAACTAGTGGATACAATAACGAAGCGCAGGGCATCCCCCTGCCTAACTGATACATATATATATATAAATATGCTATACGCAACTTGGACACGCTAACCACCTCCTGGGGCACCACAAGCTGGATTAAAACCACGACCAGCTGTAAAACCTGGGTTCCCTGAAAACAACACAAACAAGGAAACAAACCAAGCCCTAGAGGGACATGTGGTCAAACCCCAGTACGGAGCTGCAACAGATATAGCTAAAACATGCATGGTTCCCTGAAAACAACACAAACAAGGAAACAAACCAAGCCCTAGAGGGACATGTGGTCAAACCCCAGTACGGAGCTGCAACAGATATAGCTAAAACATGCATAAGATAAAATGCAGATGCTATGCATGAGACACCGGATAACAACAGAAGGCTCGACCAACAAGGGAGCTAAGGAACTCAAGCACAACTCCAAGAATCTGCAACAACAGTGGCCACGGGGTGTGTTCATAGTGTGGTAATGAGCCACTCGCCGTGATACTACACCCGAATACCAGATGCATCAAACAACTCAACCTGCCGTTGCCTCGCCCATGAACTATGGTAGTTAACCACTCGGCGCATGGTGGCTAACGATCCAAGTAGGGAGATGAGAGTGCGGTATTGCCGCTCGCCCTCGCATCCTGGTAAGAATCAACAACGGCAATACAAGATACGAAACAATGGCTGCAACCAAAATATGAATGCAATATGGGAAATGCGTGTATGCATAAACATAGCAGCTAAAATCAACAGCAATCACATATGCACACAGCAACATCCACGTTAATGCACAAGCAGCCATCTAGCATTCAATCTCACGCCAATTACAAGCTACTTCAAGCTCACATCCGTACCTTATACTTTTGTGCAACAATTACCACAAAACAGGCCCGAGAGATCTGGATAGCAACATGCTAAATACACAACACACAGATCTCAAAAGATGCACAGAAACTCAAGGCCAATTACAGAAGCTCACGGCTGGGAGCCACGCTCAACCAACGCAATTATTACCAAAACAACTTACTGGAAGCTTAAAACAAGGCTAGGAACAAGATCTCATCACAAGGGAACGAAGTTCTACCTCAACTACAAAACGCACAATCGGGCTGCAACTTCGCGTTCCTCAACTAGCCAACCACAGCCTCCAAAAGTATTATGGAATGATAGAGTTTTGCAAGAGGAGTCCAACGCTACCTCGAACGTACCAAACAACGGTCGGAAACAATGGGAATTGCTGGAGAAAAGCTACGGTGAACAGTAACCTAGGGTTCGAAGCGAAGAACAAAATCGAGAAAAATATTTCGCTAAGTGTGGAATCTGGTGCTCGAAATCGAAGACCAAGTCTTCCTTAAACACATCTCGCAAAAGCTGTAAACTTGGTTTAAAATATCCACCGACATAACCAGCAAGCACCAACACATCGTCGGCTGATCGAACCCCGCAAGCATAATCCCAAACACACAAAACGACATCGTAGAACACTACCTACGACTGGTTCTCAACCAAAACCTGGACAACCAGACGACTGGTTTAAACATCACGGGAATTCCTCCAAAAGCTGGTACCAGCTGAACAACCAGCAGGCACACACACGCGATCAGATCTCTCACTAACGCTACACCAAAACGACGTCGCTCCAACTTATTCAAAGGACACCGTATCCAACCCGATACAAAATACACTAAACCAGCGACTTGTATTTCAAGCGCTACCAGATCTCTCCAAACGATGGCGTTTTGGAATCTCACGTTGCCAAATAAACACTACGACTGGTTTTCACTAAACAACCAGCTCTTACCACAAAACCAGCTTTCACCACAAAAACCAAAATACGAAGACTTCCAGAATTGTTCCAAATGCTATATCAGACCCGAAAATGCAAACCAAACAGAGATCTGAACCACCAGAAATCTCTAAAATCCGATTAATTCCAACAGATAAATATTGATTAAAATTCCAGGTCTCACATTTCTCCCCCACTAAAAAAGATTTCGTCCCTGAAATAAAAGAACAATTCTGAACATTCAATACAACAGCAGAAACCAAACAACTGCTCGCCTAACACAAGGCCAAGAGTTAAAGATAACTGAGCAAACATATAACAACAACTAGGGAAGAAATACAACCAAAAGCTATAAACTATTGGAAATTTAGCTCAATAGCTACTCAAACAGATGCGGCAACTCGCGCTGCATCTTTTCTTCCAGCTCCCAAGTAGCTTCTTCCCTTCCATGTTTGCTCCACTGCACCATTACCAACGGAATGGTTTTATTTCTCAGCTGTTTCTCTTTTCTGCCAAGGATTTGCAAGGGATATTCCTGATAGCTCAATGACTGATCTAGCTCCACCTCGTCAGTTCTAATCACATAGACGGATCTGGCTCATACTTCCTCAACATGGAAACATGAAAGACGTCATGAAGAGAAGACAACTCTGGCGGCAACAACAGCCGATATGCTAATGGGCCGATCCTCTCAACAATCTCATACGGTCGGACGTAGCGAGGAGCTAACTTTCCCTTGTGTCCAAAGCGCATAACACTGCGAAACGGAGAAACCTTGAGAAATACACGATCACCAACCTGAAACTCAAGAGGTCGACGCCTCTTATTCTCATAACTGGTTTGGCGATCCTGGGCAGCTTTCATCCGCTGTCAAATAAGATCTACGTGATCTTTCATTTGCTTCACAAAGTCAGGGGCAGACAGCTGCTTCTCCTCCACTTCTTCCCAACATACCGGCGATCTGCACTTCCTGCCATACAAAGCCTCAAAAGGCGCCATACCAATCGTCACTTGGTAGCGGTTATTGTACGAAAACTCAACCAAAGACAATGTGTCTTGCCAGCTACCTCCGAAATCCAACACAACAGCTCGCAACATATCATCCAACGTCTGGATAGTTCGCTCAGATTGGCCATCTGTCTGGGGGTCATATGCGGTGCTCATAGCCAATATGGTACCCAAAGCTGTTTGCAAACTCTTCCAAAACCTGGAAGTAAACCTCGGATCTCGGTCGGAAACGATCAAAATGGGCACACCATGCAGTCTAACAACAAAATCAACGTACAGCGTCGCCATCTTCTTCAACGAGAAGGTCATTCCATAGGGAATAAAATGCGCAGACTTCGACAGACGGTCTATAACCACCCAAATAGCATCGCATCCTCTATTGGAACGAGGCAGATGCGTCACGAAATCCATAGCAATGTGCTCCCAATTCCATTGGGGCACTTCCAAACTCTGCAACAGACCACCAGGTCTCATCCTTTCGGCCTTAACCATCTGACAATTCAAACAACGAGCAACAAAACCAGCAACGTCGCTCTTTAGGCCAGCCCACCAAAAGTGCGGCTTCAAAGCATGATACATATTCCGTGCACCAGGATGAACACTAAGTCTGCTACAGTGCGCTTCCTGAAGGATCTCCTCCTTCAAATCAATCAAATTGGGCACAACCAACCTGCCCCGGAAACGCAAACAACCATCGGAAGAGACAGAATAGTCCTCAAGCTCGCCAGCTCTGACCTTCAACTTCAACTCGTGGATAGACGGATCAGTCCTCTGAGCTGCTCGAATAGTCGAAACAATCTGTGGCTCCACTTGGAACGATGAAACCACAATTCAATCCTCAGCCGGGTAGAATCTCCAACCCGTAGTGTTAAGATTATCTTGATCCTTAGAGATGTACAATGACGCAAGCATCTCACTAGCCTTCCTGCTCAAAGCATCGGCCACTACGTTCGACTTCCCAGTCTGGTACTTAATCTCGCAGTCAAAGTCCTTTAGCAGCTCCATCCAACGACGTTGTCTCATGTTCAAGTCAGGCTGCGAAAACAGATACTGCAAACTTTTGTGGTCGGAGTACACCACAAACTGCTCGCCATACAGGTAGTGACGCCAGATCTTCAACGCAAAGACCACCGCCGCTAACTCCAAATCATGGACTGGATAACGAGTCTCATGCGGTTTCAACTGCCGCGAGGAATACGTAATGACTCGACCATTTTGCATCAACACACAACCCAATCCATTGAGCGAAGCGTCAGAACAAACAACAAAACCACCTGAACCGGACGGCAGAGCCAACACAGGCGCAGTAGTCAATTTTTCCTTGAGCAGTTGAAAAGCATTCTCACACTGCTCAGTCCAAACAAAACGCTTGTCCTTCTGAGTTAATTGAGTAATCGGCTTTGCTATACTAGAGAATCCCTCAATGAAGCGACGATAATAGCCATCTAGACCCAAGAACTGCGAATCTCGGAAACATTCCTGGGACGCTCCCAGTTCAGAACGGCATCAACCTTGCTAGGATCCACCGAAATCCCCTCAGCTGAAATCACATGTCCCAAGAATACGACGCGATCCAACCAGAACTCGCACTTGGAAAACTTTGCATACAATTGCTGGTCTCTCAGCGTCTGAAGGACAATACGCAAATTCTCCTTGTGCTCCAAAGGAGTTTTCGAATAAACTAAGATGTCGTCGATGAACACGATCACAAACTGATCAATAAACTCGCGGAAAACTCGGTTCATCTAATCCATAAAGACTGCAGGGGCATTAGTCAATCCAAACGGCATAACCAAAAACTCAAAATGCCCGTACCTCGTACGAAAAGCAGTCTTCGCGACATCTTGATCTCTTACCCTCAACTGGTGATACCCTGAACGAAGATCAATCTTCGAGTACACCACAGAACCTTGTAACTGATGAAACAGATCATAAAGCCAGCATTCCCCAAAGACAACAAGCTAAACAACTCCATAGCTGAGATCAACGGGATCTTCGATCTAGAATCCTGGCCGTAGAAGTCCCACTTCTCGCCAGACAAAGGCCTAAAGCGCACAATCCCTTGGAAACAGTCCACGGAGGCCCTATAGTTGGACAGCACATCCATCCCAACTATGCAATCGAAATCCCAAAGCATCAAACGGATCAAGTTCGCTACCAACACATGCTCACCAAACCGTAACACGCCATCCAACAAAACCTTCTTGGAGAACAAGCTCACACCGCCAGGGGTAGACACGGAAACAGCATCGTGCAATGAAATGGTACACAGACCATGCTCAACAACAAACGAATCAGAAATAAACGAATGCGATGCACCAGTGTCAAACAACACACGCGCAGGAAAATAAAAAAACAAGGCAAGTACCTGCGATCACCCGACTTGGTGTCTCCTCGGCCTGCTCCCTAGTGATGGCGTTAACCTGAGCATGCTGGGGTCCTGAGAAGAAAGGCTGAGACGACTGTCCGAACCGCGATGGACCAGGCTGCTGAAACGGTCTAAACTGAGTCTCACCCAATCGGGGCTGCTGAAACAGCTGAGAACGGCCCCTAGACTGACCTCCACGACCCTGAGACTGGGCCGCGGTCTGCTGTGATCCAGCTGACGGGCACACTCTAGCAAAATGCCCGTACTGACCACAAAAGTTGCAGGAACCCTGCACACCAACACACTGCGTGAAGGATGCTTTCCACCGCAAAAACCGCAAAACTCAGCCCGAGAACCACTGCTACTCGAGCTGCCCGAACCAGAAGAGCCAGAACCCGACTTCTTCTTAAACTGCTGACCTCGGGGTCGAAACCTCTAACGGCCAGACTGCTGCGCCACCTGTGGCTGCTGCTGCTGCTGCTGGGGCTGATAGACTGACTGGGAGGACTGTAAAGACTGCGCTCCCTAAATAGCAGGACGACCACCCGGCACTGCCTGCTGCCTACGAGCACGAAGACTACGTAAACCTTCCTCAATGTCGATGGCACTGTCCACAGCCTTAGCGTAAGTCTTGGGCTTACTAGTCGAAACCATTTGATACAACTCTTCATTCAAGCCCTCAAGAAACCGAGTCCGCTTGGCCCTCTCACGGCCAGAAACATGGGGAACGTACGCCAACAGAGAAGAGAACTTCCTAGCATACTCCCGAACAGTCATGGAACCCTGCTCCAGATGTCGAACTCCCACTCCCGGTCGTTCACATAAGACACAGGTACATACTCCTGCCGAAAGGTCTCGCAAAAACTGTCCCAAGAGATCCCAACGCCGGTCTCTGACAAGGTACTCGAAGCGCCTCGCCACCAGCGCACCGCCGCCTTCCTGAGCAAGAGTGTGGCTAAACTCAGCCGAAGATCATCATCATACTACACCCAATCGAAAAGACCAATGATATTCCGGAGCCACGAGTCTGCATCCTCACTGGACTCGTCTCCATTAAAGACTAGAGGGTTCATCCGCTGAAACCGTGCTATCACCACGTCCATCCGCTCCACCGGGGGAGGAAAGTCACCAACTTCCTCCTCCTCATCACTAACACGAGTATGACTGCGAGCACTACGCCTATCCTCATTCTGTTCTGCTGATTTCTCAAACTGCCCCCTACCTCTACCACGACGTCTAGGAGGCATCTAAGAAAACACTCAACAAGATCAAGAATAACAGAACAGATACGGCATAGATAGAATATAACACAGAAATATGCAGCACGTAGTCACATAACCAAGAACATGCAACACACCACACTGTGCCTAGACTCGAGTGTGATCAAAGAAATCGAGCTTATCCCAGCTTAAGCTCTGATACCAAAATGTCAGGTCTCGTGCTCTAAACAGGAGTAAAATCATACAAACACATGCGGAAGCTATAAAAAAGAGGGTAAAATTTTCGCTTTTGGCCTGACTGTTTAAAACAATATAATTTAAAATACCATGATACTCAAAATAGAATCCCAGTTTACAAAAATCACAACAACAATAACAGTATAGCATACAACAACCGTAACATGTATCAGACTCCAACTACTTGATACAATAACGAAGCGCAGGGCATCCCCCTGGCTAACTGATACATATATATATATATATATAAATATTCTATACACAACTGGGACACACTAACCACCTCCTGGGGCACCACCAGCTGGGTTAAAACCACGACCAGCTGTAAAACCTGGGTTCCCTAAAAACAACACAAACAAGGAAACAAACCAAGCCCCAGAGGGACATGGGGTCAAACCCCAGTACGGAGAGCAACAGATATAGCTAAAATAATTCATAAGATAAAATGCAGATGCTATGCATGAGACACCGGATAACAACAGAAGGCTCGACCAACAAGGGAGCTAATGAACTCAAGCCCAGCTCCAAGAATCTGCAACAACAGTGGCCACGGGGTGTGTTCACAGTGTGGTAATGAGCCACTCGCCGTGATACTACACCTGAATACTAGATGCATCAAACAACTCAACCTGCCGTTGCCTCGCCCATGAACTGTGGTAGTTAACCACTTGGCGCATGGTGGCTAACGATCCCAGCAGGGAGATGAGAGTGCGGTATTGCCGCTCGCCCTCGCATCCTGGTAATAATCAACAACAACAATACAAGATACGAAACAATGGCTGCAACCGAAATATGAATGCAATATGGGAAATGCGGGTATGCATAAACATAGCAGCTAAAATCAACAGCAATCAAATATGCACACAACAACATCCACGTTAATGCACAAGCAGCCATCTAGCATTCAATCGCACGCCAATTCCCAGCTACTTCAAGCTCAGATCCGTACCTTATACTTTTGTGCAACAATTACCACAAAACAGGCCCGAGAGATCTGGATAGCAACCTGCTAAATACACAACACACAGATCTCAAAAGCTGCACAGAAACTCATGGTCAATTATAGAAGCTCACGGCTGGGAGCCACGCTCAACCAACGCAATTACTACCAAAAAAACTTACTGGAAGCTTAAACCAAGGCTGGGAACAAGATCTCATCACAATGGAACGAAGTTCTACCTGCACTACAAAACGCACAATCGGGCAGCAACTTCGCTTTCCTCAACTTTCCAACCATAGCCTCCAAAAGTGGTATGGAATGATAGAGCTTCACAAGAGGAGTCCAACGCTACCTCGAACATACCAAACAACGGCCGGAAACGATGGGAATTGCCGGAGAAAAGATACGGTGAACAGTAACCTAGAGTTCGAAGCAAAGAACACAATCGAGAAAATATTTCGCTAAGTATGGAATCTGGTGCTCGAAATCGAAGACCAAGTATTCCTTAAATACATCTCTCAAAAGCTGCAAACTTGGTTTAAAATATCCAGCGACATAACCAGCAGGCACCAACAAATCATCGGCTGATCGAACCCCACAAAGCATAATCCCAAACACAAAAAATGACGTCGTAGAACACTACCTACGACTGGTTCTCAACCAAAAGCTGGACAACTTGTTTAAACATCACGGGAATTCCTACAAAAGCTGGTACCAGCCGCAACATATAAAACGCAGCTTTGCAACTAATCAAAACGGCGTCGCACCATTGACGTCCTCAAATCTGGTCGATAACTCTCGCGCAATACCAGCTGTAAGCTACAAGAAACCAGACGCGAGCTACAGTAGCGCAAAAATCTCTCGCAGCTGGACAACCAGTCGCAACATCCAAACGACGACGTTTCCTCCTTGCGCTACAGGGATGTTGAACCGCGTTGACATCTGCTTCGGCTGAACAACCAGCAGGCACACACATGCGATCAGATCTCTCACTAACGCAACACCAAAACGACATCACTCCAACTTATTCAAATGACACCGTATCCAACCCGATACAAAATACACTAAACCAGCGACTGGTACTTCAAGCGCTACCAGATCTCTCCAAACGACGATGTTTTGGAATCTCACGTTGCCAAATAAACGCTACGACTGGTTTTCACTAAACAACCAGCTCTTACCACAAAACCAGCTTTCACCACAAAAACCAAAATACGAAGACTTCCAGAATTGTTCCAAATGCTATATCAGACCCGAAAATGCAAAACAAACAGAGATCTGAACCACCAAAAATCACTAAAATCCGATTAATTCCAACAGATAAATCTTGATTGCAATTCCAGGTCTCACACCAATCTTGGGCGGCTGAAAACCCTAGACTGTCCTCCACGACCCTGAGACGGGGCTGCGGCTTGATGCGATCCCACAGACGGACACACCCTAGCAAAATGCCCATACTGACCGCAAATGTTGCAAGAGCCCTGCACTCCAACACACTGGGTAGAAGGATGCTTGCCACCACAAAAACCACAAAACTCAGCCCGAGAACCACTGCTACTCGAGCTACCTGAACCGTATGAACCAGAACCAGACTTCTTCTTGAACTGTTGACCGCGGGGTCGAAACCTTTGACGTCCAGACTGTTGTGCCACCTGCGGCTACTGCTGCTGCGAGGGCTGATGGGCTGACTGGGAGGACTGCGAAGACTGCGCTCCCTGAACAGCAGGACGACCACCCTGCACTACCAACTGCCTACGAGCACGACGGCTCCTCAAACCCTCCTCAATATCAATAGCATTATCAACTGCTTCAGCATAAGTCTTGGGTTTGCTTGTGAGCACCATCTGATACAGTTCCTAATTCAAACCCTCTAAGAATCTGGTCCTATTGGCCATCTCCCGGCCAGAAATATGCGGAACGTACGCCAACAAAGAAGAAAACTTCCGAGCGTACTCACGGACAGACATCGAGCCCTGCTCCAGATGATCAAATTCCCGCTCACGGGCATTCACATAAGACTCGGGAACAAACTCCTGCCTAAAAGTCTCACAAAAACTATCCCAAGTAATCCCAATGCCAGTCTCCAACAAAGTACTAGAAGCACCTCGCCACCAGCGCTCTGCACCCTTCCTAAGCTGGTGGGTCACCAAACTCAACCGGAGCTCGTTGTCATACTGGACACGATCGAAAAGACCAGTGATGTTCCGAAGCCACGAATCTGCATCCTCGCTCGACTCGTCGCCATTGAAGACTTGAGGGTTCATCCTCTGAAACCTCGCTATCACCACGTCCATCCTCTCCACAGGGGTAGGCAAGTCACCAACTTCCTCCTCCTCATCGTGTCTACTACGAGTACGACTAGGAGCACTACGCCGATCCTCATTATATCCTGCCGATTCCTCAAACTACCCCTACCTCTACCACGACGTCTAGGCGGCATATACAAACACTCAACAGGATAAGCAATAGAGAACAGATACAGCATAGATATCACAACAACAAGCATCACATAAGCACATAAGTCAAGCACATGCAACACACGACATTGTGCCTAGACTCAAGTGTGATCAAAGAAATCGAGCTTATCCCAGCTTAAGATCTGATACCAAAAATGTCAAGCCTCGTGCTCATAACAGAGTAAAATCACATAAACACAAGCGTAAGCTACTAAAAAGTGGGTAAAATTTTTGCTTTTGGCCTGACGGTTTAAAACTATATAATTTAAAATAGTACGATACTAAAAGTAATCCCAGTTTAACAACAAACCAACAAAACAAAGGCTACACGCTCGCAACAACCAATACAGCATAAAATGTATCAGACACCTGGTAACAACCACAATCGAATATCACAAGATACAATAAAAGCACAGGGCATCCCCTGGCTAACAATACTGATACATATAAATATGCCATATGCTACAGGGATACTCCAACCACGACCAGCTGTATAACCTGGGAAACCTGAACAACACAACAGGCAAGGAAAACAACCAAGCCCCAGAGGGACATGGGGTCAAACCCCAGTACGGAGAGCAACTGAAACAGCTAAAGAAAAGCATAATATAAAATGCAGATGCTATGCATGAGACACTGAACAACCGCTGAAGGCTACAACCAAAAACGGAGTCAAGGAACCCAAACATAGCTCCATAAAATCTGCAACAAACGGTGGCCACGGGGTGTGTTCAAAGTGTGGTAATGAGCCACTCGCCTTGACACCACACCCGAATACCAGATGCATCAAACAGCTCAACCTGCCGTTGCCTCGCCCATGAACTGTGGTAGTTAACCACTCAGCGCATGGTGGCTAACAAACCCAGCAGGGAGATGAGAGTGCGGTATTGCCGTTCGCCCTTGCATCCTGGTAAGAATCAAACAACAACAATACAACAAGATACAAGGCTGCAAGATAAAATACACGAGAGATCTAAAATATGCGTGAACAAATGCGTGTATGCAATTCACATAAAATAGCTAGCATAAACACCGATGCACAGCAAGCAATACACGGCCATGTTCACCGAAACATCCCAGCAGCCTCACATTATATCTCACGCAACTTCCTAGCTATCACAAGCTCAAATCCGTACCTGATTCGTGCAAAAATTACCACAATTCAAGCTTCGAGAGATCTGAATCCAACATGCTAAACATGCGCAAGATCTCAGGCATTACACAACAAAACTCACGGCCAACCAAAGAAAGTCACGGCTGGAATCTATACACTTAAAACCAGTGCTCAGTTCTAACCCATACAACTTAACAGGAAGCTCAATTCAAGGCTAGGAACAATATTTCAACAACTAAAACTAACGGCTACCTGAACAGCGAAATACACGCACGAAAACAGCAACTTCGTGCTATTTCTCCAGCCAATGACAGCCTCTAAAATCTGTATGGAACGAAAGAGCTTGTCGAGAGGAGTCCAACGCTACCTCAAACGTGAAAAATGGTGGCCGGAAACGATGGGAATTCGCCGGAGAAGCTAACGATGAACAGTGTTCTAGGGTACGAAGCAACGAACAACAATCGGGAGAAAATATCGCTAAGTATGGAAATCTGATAATCCAATCGAAGACCAAGTCTCCCAATATACATAAGCTTCTCACCAGCTGATAGCAGCAAGAACAACTCCACCGACAAAACCAGGCATAGAATACGTCACCATATCTGTCGACAGCTGATCATCTAAACCAGCAGCTGGATGAAATAGCGCATCAGATCTCTCAACAGTAAACGTATAGCGCAACTACCAGCTGATACTCAAAACGCTGCGTTTCAACTAATTAAAACGGCGTCGCATAACCCAACAGATGATCGCTACTAAAGGGAAACACACCAACTGCTGAATTCCCAAAACGACGTAGCTTCGCACATGTGAGACTCGCTTCTCACAATTACTCTAATCTCATCTTATGGGCGATTAATTAAATCAATAAGTGTACTAAGTAGAATCTGGTTTTATGCGTACACATTTTTTTTTTCATAAAATTTTAACCCTAAGTATTTGCTTTAACACAAGGGGTGGTTGGGGTGGTGTTTTATACTCCACTTTTATGGATATATATACATTAGGGATTTTGGGAAATACATCTATAGATGTATAGGTAACTGATGAACAGTAGGTATCTGTCAACAGATATACGCTATAACGTGATCAATAACTAGTTGCTGAAAGGTAATGAACAGTAGGTACTGTCAACAGATATTACGCTATGGGAAGCGAAGGTTGCTGTCAGCAGCTATCCACGAAAGCTGACAACAGCTAGTGGGTCACCAAAAGCTGTTCATTCATAAAGAAATCAAAACGATACAAAGATTAATACACCTTATATTCACTGGTACAAAATCTGTTCATGAAATACAAAACCAGATACATCAAATACTATCTATTATTTGTCCAGAAACTAGCAGGTTCCTAGTCTTTTCGTTTGTCGCCCTTCTTCTAGGTTCTTGCTACCCCTGTCCCAGCAACTCAATTCTTTCCTCCTGTTGTTATGTACACATACAAAACAAAACAACAGCGGATAAACTCCGGTGAGAAACAATCTCAGTATAATAGACAGGTTCATGCAATAACATAAAGAAGTTCATAACAAAAATATTAACTCAAAATAACTAAACATCTCTCTTCGTTTCAACTAAGAATTGATTCCATTTCACATCAAAGCCATCAAGATTTCGTATACGATCTTGACATGGATATCCATCTAACGAAATCACTCTGACTTCGAAAATAAGGTCACCTCAGACCTTGGCATTAGAATCAATTCAATTTCTCTTCGTATCATCATATTCATATCAAAATAAAAGATCCACTACATGTGATGGATCGACACACATAACTTCAAGTTATAAATCAAGAACAGTAATCATAAAGTATGTGATTTGTCGGGATAACTCAAGAACTCTATAAATTCCACGTGTCGTGCTGAGTATTTATCGACCAAAATAATATAAGCACACACCGTTTGAACATCTTCCTGTATTCATACATATCGCTAACCAGATACCAGTTGTTGTTCTAAATAAAAATAGACGTTGCTACAGTAAGTATCTTACGACAGAAACCAACGTTTATTCTCAACATATACCAGCTTTTCCTTTCGATAGAATCAGCAGCAACCATCAGACGTTGTATTTCTCGTCGCGCCTCAAAACGACGTCGCGTCAACTAATTAAAAGATGCCGCTACGCGCCAACAACTGATGACATATTATTTCAACTTGCTCAACTGCTGAAATGCGAAACAATTCAGATGACGTAAAGAATCACGTCATCTTTTCTGCCAACAGCTGGTCGCGCGAAATAATTTAAACGACATCATAATGAATACGTCATACTCTCTGTTGACAGCTGATCTCCTAACCCAGCAGCTGGATCAAACAATTCAACAAATCCCTCACTACTGGTACTAGACGCAACACTCAAAACTCTGCGTTACAACTCAATAAAATGACGTCGCTTCTCACCAGCGAATGTTCCTCAACCAACAGCTGGTTACCCGGTCACAAGCAGATACAATGCAACTACTGATTACCCAGTCGCAAGCTCCTCTCACCAACAGCTGATTTAACGCAAAAACTGATCCACACAACGACTGGTTTAACTCAACTACTGATCAACACCACTACATCCAAAAGCTACAATCTGAAAATTCGAAATCATCAAGTCTATAATCCCGGGCATTACATTTCTCCCCCTCTAACACATGAGTTCGTCCTCGAACTCACCAGCAGTCTGTATATGCATTCTGTACATTTAAGAATATTGAAATAGCAGAAACTTGATGAGAACTCACTTTATTGGAATAGATAAGGAAATCATTGTCTCATGTCATCTTCAACTTCCCACGTAGCTTCTTCAACTCCATGTCGATTCCATTGAATCTTCACCAATGGAATAATTTTCGTTTGGAGTTGCTTTTCTTTTCGATCCATTATCTGAATCGGTTGTTCAAAGTAACTGAGAGTTTCATCAAGTTCATCTTCCTCAGCAGGAATAACATGAGATACATCAGGCAGATATTTCCTCAGCATCGATACATGAAAGACATCATGTATACCTGAAAGAGATGGAGGTAATGCGAGTCGATAAGCAAGATCGCCTATATTTTCGGAATTTCATAAGGACCAATAAATCGTCGAGACAACTTCCCTCGTTTTCCAAATCGAATTGTACCCTTGAAAGGAGAAATTTTCAAGAATACTTTGTCCCTTGTTTCAAAGAACAATGGTCGACGTCTGAAATTCGCATATCTAGTCTGTCTATGTTGCGCTGTTCTCATCTTCTGCTGAATTACGTTCACTTTATCAGTCATCTCTCTGATCATATCTGGTCCCAAGTCAGGCACCTCTGATATATCATCCCAATATAATGGTGAACGACATTTTCTTCCATACAGTGCCTCAAACGGAGCCATCTCAATACTCGCCTGATAACTGTTGTTATACGAAAATTCCACAAGCGGTAATGAATCTTGCCATGTAATACCAAAATCTAATACCACGGCTCTAAGCATATCCTCAAGAGTCTGAATTGCTCGTTCAGTTTGTCCATCAGTTTGAGGATGATAAGCAGTGCTTCAATATAATTTCGTACCTAGAGCTTGTTGCAAGCTACTCCAAAAGTGTGAAGTAAATCTCGGATCTCGATCCGATACAATTGATTTTGGTATACTGTTAAGTCTTACCACTTCTCGAATATAGAGATCCGCCATTTGATCATGTCGATAGGTCATTCAATAAGGAATAAAGCAAGCAGATTTCGTTAAACTATCGATAATTACCCAAATAGCATCACATCCTCGGGATGATCTGGGTAAATTCGTCACACAGTCCATGGAAATATGATCCCATTTCCATTCAGAAACTGACAGACTTTGTAATAAACCAGCAGGTTTCTTTCTCTCAGCCTTCACCTTTTGGAAATTCAAACATTTTGAAACAAAATCAGTCACATCAGACTTCATTTGCTTCCACCAGTATTGCTTCCTCAAATCGTTGTACATTTTTCTACCTCCAGGATGTATACTGAATCTACCTCTATGCGCTTCGTTCAATATCTGTTGCTTCAACTATGTTACATCTGGCATAACAAGTCTGTTATTCGCATACAAGACATTATCAGCGCTAACCCGATACTCAGATCTGTTAGAGAAGATGCCCAACTATCCAACTGGTGGCGTGTGGGTTTATAGACTCTTGTATATGACAATCTTTATATATGATATTCGCATTTACTTATATGGCATTCTTTACTTTCATTGTGTGTATGATGATTTACAATTGCGTTGAGTAAAGACCTAGAATGCACTAAAGTGTATGTTAGATGTGATAGTGGGTATGACGGCTATCATGAAACACATCTAATATTCACTGTGTATTCTGAACATGTTCCTAGTCGATTGGGCCGTCAAAATGAGGATAAGGCCGCCCGAGCTCGAGACTAGTATCTGCGATGCGAAGTACCATGTTTCATTGGTAGGGAACATTGTGATGTTCTGAGCATGCAGATAGATAGTGACCTGGTGATCTATCGAACTACCCTCCTTCGGACTTTCCAAGTGGTTACCATTTGTCGAGTGGATAAGTCTGAGGTCTTGGTTGTACTGATTAGTCCTCACGACTCGAAACGTCATTGAGACTCTACATGATAGGCGTCTCACTTTGACCCGTTTGCCGACTCACTTGGGGTCATAAGGCATCGGTGGATCTATAGCGACTCTCGATTTACCAATGGTCGTTGATCTGATCGGGATATATATGGATTGAAAGGACCGTACTGTACGCTAACCACGACCAACTGGTTCTTGCAGGCACTATCAGTGATACCTAGGGGATCATAGGGCGATGTTTCTAGACGCTTTATCATGATCCGATGGGAAAGTCCGGAATTGTGATTCCGGAGCCACAATGGTTGTGTGCCCACGGCTAGATGTATCCCTGAACCATTGAGGGTCACACAAGTACTGGATTCGAGATTCCCGCACGGATACTCAGCTCAATGTGTTGAGCACGAGAAGAGGATTTTGGGGAGTGCGACTTCCTAAAAGTCAACAGGGGTCAAACCGGGGTTTCCCGCTGTTGAGGGGAAAAACCGTCATTTTGCACTGGGGTTCTGAAAAATGGTTTTTCAGATCATAGTATTAGTTTTGGAAACTGAATCGATCGGTCCGATATGATCGGCGATCGGAGTTACGATGAAGTCACGATGATAGGGTTGAACCGAATGTTCACCTGTTGGACCCGGGCCCGTTGGGCCGGTCCAAGATTATTACTAAGTCTATTTAATTAGACTTGTAGACTTCATAAACACAACTTAACTACAACCCTAAACCTAGAAGCAAGAGCCGCCGCCCCCTCTCTTCAACATCCTCACGCCGCCGCCGCAGTGCGCCGCCCGCCGCCGCTTCGCCGGAAAACTGTTTTTGGCCTAGTTTTTCGAGGAAAATTCGTTGGCGATAAATCCATCAGTCTTCTAGTGCAGGCTGATTGGAGGGAGATCGATTCTGGTCGTGGACCGTATTGGCGTTATCTACTGCAGTCTACCGTGAAGTGCCGTTTTCTTTACGAAACCGGTCGGAGCCAGGCACGAGTTGCCAGCAAGGTAGTGTTTTGAACACCCTATGAATGTCATAGTTTTGTGAATTGTTTTATCGCATTGATCGTCTCCCGGCACATGTTTTTTGTTCTTCCGCTGCCTCGCCGGGGGGCATGATCCGGCTCCCAACAATGGTATCAGAGCCAAGGTTTTTTCCGGATCTGATCAATTCGATATTGCCTTATTGTATCTAATGTTTTAATTTTTCAGAATCGAATTAAAATCTTGAATATCGGCCGCCGGCCGCCGCCATGTGCGGCGGCCCCCTCTCCCCGCCGCGCGCACTTGCGCACGCCGGCCGCGCGCCTGTCGCACAAGAAGCGGCCGAGAATTTCTCAATGTTCGCGCGGGGTTTGCGAAGCTGGCCGATGGTTGATGGGCGGCGTCGCGCACTGCTGGCCGCGCGCTTGTGGCTGGATGTGGGCGCGGCGTCACGCGAGGGGCCGCGCATATGTTGCGCCACGGCAGCGATGGCTGGCCGGTTATGTGCGCTACTTTGCGCACGGTTGCGCCACTGGCTGGCGCAACCGACTGGCCGGACGTCGACGCACGATGGCGCGCGATGGTGCCGTGCTTGTCGCTGTCGCGTGCGCCCTTGCGGCGCGCGTGATCTGCTCCGGCGAAGCTACGGCGATGTCGTGACGGCTGATTTCTTCTAGGGTTTAGTTCGGGCCTGTCCCGGGCAGCCCGTGAAGTTTTCGGGCCGGTATGCGATATCAGGCCTGTTATGGTCGATTTTGAAATTTTAAGATTTTTGGACCTAGAATTATTTTAAGCCCAATTTGATACAATTAAAATTAGTAAAATGTGATTTCAATTATAAATATGATTTTATAATGAAATATGATTTTGTTGATTAAAATTTGATTTTATCGACAAAATACGATTTTATTATAAAATGCGATTTTTTGATTAAAATATGATTTTGCGATAAATAATAGGATTATTTAATTTATGCATGTTAATTAGATTATCTGCATGATTGGGATGATCGAGAGCCGTGTCCAATTTTTTAGGTGTATGCGATAGGTTTTGTATGATTTCGGTTTGGAAATATTTGATTATCATTTAAAGTGGGCCTGTTTGTGGCCCGTTCCCACCCCTTGATAAATATATCCCTTGTATGTCATGTTAAATTTAAATGTAAAATTACTAGATTTAGTGAAGACGGTGGACAATGACGATCAAGATATTGAAGACCGAAGATCTGTAAAACCGGAAAGCTCTGTAATAGGATTGCATTGCATATTGCATTGCATATTGCATTACCCTAGGATTGGACCCAGGTCCGTGATTGGCAACCACGGACCGCATATCTCTCGCGATCGATCATCCCAATATTTATTTATATATGTTGATATATAGATTAGTTGAATCCGCATGTTGCATGTTTTAAATTTTATTTAAAATAAATGCATGATACCAAAGTTTTTAAAAAATAAAATCCCTCATTTTAAATATGATTTAAAACTTATATCAAGATAAAATGTTTATTCGATAAACTAAAGGGTATTTAAAATTGTTTAAATTAACCCTACCTTCCATCAACAATGGGTGTACGTCGATGCTACCCGTATACATGGTCCGACTCATATTATTGAGGGGTCATGTATGCCGAAAAGCTGTCCACGCCATTGACAATCGTTGTGAGTCGGTTGGAACTCCCTTTAACGTTGGCTCATATTATTGGTGACGTTAAGTGGACCGTCCTTCACGACTCGACATTGATGGGTCGTCTTGACACGTGATAGTAAACGGCGTCATATTATTGGGCCCTTACTGGACGTGAGGTGAATACATGGAGGTTGCACCGGTTGCAATCGGAAACTACCTTTTGGGGGTCATGGATGGTTGATATTATTCGGGTCCATGATCGCTTGATTGGGCTCCGTGTACCCACTGAAGAAACATGTTTTCTCGATTTCATTAGAGGGTGGTGAAATCGTTAAAATAGTGGGAGGGTAATTCATAAAACTTAATGACCATGTTTTATGTCTTAGCGTTTATTTTATATATAGTTAGTGATGCATGTCTGTTTTCATTTTCAGTATTACTGCTTATAAAATGGTTTCGATGAAAAACCCGCTCGCTGCTATACTGGATAGCAACAGGTTCACCGGTCTGAACTACCAAGACTGGCTCCGCAACCTCAATCTTGTATTGGCTTCGGAGAAACTTCTCTATGCGATAGAGAAGAGACCTCCGAAGTTTGCCCCTGTCGATATCAGCCCTGAGGAGCTGGTAACGCTTAAACAATGGTGGGACGACGAGGTTAAAGCTCGGTGCTATGTGATGGCATCGATGTCCAATGAAATGCAACGGCGTTTTGAAAAGATGAAGTATGCTGCTGAAATACTTTTTCATCTCAAAGAACTGTATGGGGAGAACTCTCGACATGAGAGGTTCACGGCTGTGAAGGAGCTGATGACGAGCCGCATGCGCGATGGGACTTCGGTCCGCGAGCATGGGGTTCGTATGATTGGGCTCGTTGAAAAGCTGTCGGGCCTTGAAATCGCACTTCCACACGAGCTGTCGGTGGATGTACTTCTCCTCTCGCTACCCGCTGCATTTGACCCCTTTGTGGTCAACTTCAACATGAACAAGCTGGAAGCCACCCTTGAAGAGGTGGTTAACATGCTCGTAGTGTTCGAAGGGACCATAAAGAAGGACAAACCCGTCCTCCTTCTGGGTTCTTCTTCCTCTGCAAAGAAGGGGCCCAGACGCAAGAGCAAGAAGCGTTCTGCTCCTGCGAAGGAGGAAAGGTCCGCCAAGAAGCCGAAGGCAAAGGCTTCTAAGCCAAACAAGAGCGAGGATGTTTGCCACCACTGCCACAAGGCTGGGCATTGGAGGAGGAACTGCAAGGAGTACCTCGAGCAGTTGCGAACTACGAAAGGTATATTCTATATTGAAATAAATGTGTCTCTAAATTCGATTTCTTGGGTACTTGATACCGGATGTGGATCTCACATCTGCAATGATTTGCAGGTGATGACAAGAAGCCGACGTCTGAGAGAGGGTGAGACCCACTTGAGGCTTGGAAATGGAGCAAGGGTTGCTGCTATAGCTATAGGAGATGTTTACTTATTTCTGTATTCTGATTTTAAGTTGTTCTTGAGAAACGTTTTATTTGTTCCCGAATTAATAAAGAACATTATTTCTGTTTCTATGCTTGATAGTGATGGATATTCTTGTATGTTTTCTAATTCGATTTGCAATATTTACAAGAATGAATGTTTGAATTGGGGAACGCAAAAACGATTTATACACCTTAAAATTAAAAGACGTTCCAACTCGCGATGTCGAAGCACATACAACAACGATTAAACGGAAACAAGATAACTTGAACCCAGCACAACTTTGGCACGCTAGGCTAGGTCATATTTCTCTAAGAAGGATGAACAAGTTAGTTAGGAGTGACCTGTTTGATCTGTCAGACATTAACTCTCTACCGACTTGTGAATCCTGTCTTAAGGGAAATATGACCAAGCAACCCTTCAAGGGCAAGGATGAGCGTGCTCAAGGCCTATTGGATTTGATCCATACTGATGTGTGCGGCCCATTTAGTATTGGTACTAAATACGGTCACACATACTTCATCACCTTTACCGACGATCACTCTAGGTATGGGTACCTGTACTTGATGAAGTACAAGTCTGAATCCTTTGAAAGGTTCAAAGAATTCAAGGCTGAAGTAGAAAATCAATTAGGCAAAAGTATTAAGGAACTTCGATCCGATCGAGGTGGTGAATACTTAAGTGCTGAGTTTCAAGACTATCTGAAAGAGAATGGGATTCTCTCACAGTGGACCCCTCCGGCCACACCACAGCTCAATGGTGTAGCGGAGCGTCGTAATAGGACCTTGTTGGACATGGTTCGATCTATGATGAGCTTCACTAAGCTTCCTACCTCGTTTTGGGGCTATGCGCTCGAAACGGCGGTAATGCTGTTGAACAATGTCCACACCAAGGCAGTGGATAAGACTCCGTATGAGATATGGATGGGCAAACCACCCAAGTACTCATTTGTGAGGATTTGGGGATGTCCTGCTTACGTGAAGCAGACAGTGGGAGATAAGCTGGATACGAGATCCATCTTATGCTACTTCATTGGGTATTCAAAGAATTCCATTGGATACTACTTCTACTATCCCAGCGAAACAAAAGTGTTTGTTTCTAGAAATTCCACCTTTATGGAAAGGGAATTTCTACTTGATAGAAAGGGCAGAGTAGTAGAACTCGAAAAGGTTCGAGATCCAATCGAAGTACCGAGTGAATCTCCCGTACCTACAGAGCCAATACCAGAAATGGTCGCACCTAGGAGATCCGAAAGGATTCCTAGGGCTCCTGAGAGATATGGTTTTCTCCTTGAAGATAATCAAGGTGATCAAGTTGTTGGATCTGATCCAAGAACTTTCAAGGAGGCAATTTCCGATGCTGATTCTAACTTGTGGCTTGAAGCAATGCAGTCTGAGTTTGACTCAATGCATGCTAACCAAGTTTGGATTCTTGTTAACCCTCCCGAAGGAATTGTTCCTATTGGGTGCAAATGGGTATACAAGAGGAAACTTGGGCCTGGTGGTAAGGTAATGACCTACAAGGCACGACTGGTCGCGAAAGGTTATACTCAAAGGCAAGGTGTTGACTACGATGAAACCTTCTCACCGGTCGCAATGTTCAAGTCAATTAGAATCTTGTTAGCCAAAGCCGCATGGTACGACTATGAGATATGGCAAATAGATGTGAAAACTGCGTTCCTTAATGGAAACATTAGGGAAGAAATCTATATGATGCAGCCTGAGGGTTTCACATCTGTTGGAAGCGAGCATAAGGTATGCAAGCTTCAGAGTTCGATCTACGGTCTCAAACAAGCATCGCGAAGTTAGAACCTGAGATTCGATGAAACAATTAAGGAATTCGGTTTCATCAAGAATCCCGAGGAGCCATGTGTTTACAAGAAGGTAGTTAAAAGCGCTGTGACATTCCTCGTACTTTATGTTGACGACATTCTACTCATTGGGAATGATGTAGGAATGCTGCAGTCAACTAAAGTATGGTTATCTAGCAGATTTTCGATGAAGGACATGGGTGAAGCATCCTATATTCTTGGAATACAGATCTATCGGGATAGATCTAAACGGATGCTCGGACTCACCCAAGCTACCTACATCGATACCATACTTAAGAGGTTCTCTATGGAAGAGTCCAAGAGAGGACACCTACCTATGTGCCACGGGGTCACTCTATCCAAGTCTATGTGTCTAAAGACTGATGAGGAGATAGAGAGTATGGCACGTGTACCATATGCCTCGGAAATAGTACTTACGAGGGACTAAGAATATGTTCATGGTCTATGGGGGTGGTGAACTGAAACTGGAAGGCTATACTGATTCTAGCTTCCAGTGTGACGTGGATGATTCGAAATCAACCTCTGGATTTGTATTCATGCTCAATGGTGGTGCTGTCTCTTGGAAGAGTTCCAAGCAAGACACCATCGCGGATTCAACCACTGAGGTTGAGTACATTGCAGCATCAGCTGCTGCTAAGGAGGCCGTTTATAAGGAATTTCGTCCAAGAGTTGGGCGTCATTCCTAATGGAGTTGGTCCAGTCCTGGTGTACTGCGACAACACGGGTGCCATTGCTCAAGCAAAGGAGCCTAGGTCTCACCAAAGATCCAAACACATACTGAGGAAATCCCACATAATCCGGGATATTGTGGCTAGAGGTGACATAGCAGTTGAGAGATTCGCCTCTGCAGACAACGTTGCTGATCCACTTACCAAGCCCTTGCCTGGACCGTTGTTTGAAAAACATCACGAAACAATGGGACTGCGTCTGATGAGTAGTTGGCTTTAGGGCAAGTGGGAGATTGTTAGAGTAGATGCCCAACTAGACAACTGGTGGCGTGTGGGTTTATAGAATCTTGTATATGACAATATTTATATATGATATTCGCATTTACTTATATGGCATTCTTTACTTTCATTGTGTGTATGATGATTTACAATTGCGTTGAGTAAAGACCTAGAATGCACTAAAGTGTATGTTAGATGTGATAGTGGGTATGACGGCTATCATGAAACACATATAATAGTCACTGTGTATTCTGAACATGTTCCTAGTTGATTGGGCCGTCAAAATGAGGATAAGGCCGCCCGAGCTCGAGACTAGTATCTGCGACGCGAAGTACCATGTTTCATTGGTAGGGAACATTGTGATGTTCTGAGCATGCAGATAGATAGTGACCTGGTGATCTATCGAACTACCCTCCTTCGGACTTTCCAAGTGGTTACCATTTGTCGAGTGGATAAGTCCGAGGTCTTGGTTGTACTGATTAGTCCTCACGACTCGAAACGTCATTGAGACTCTACATGATAGGCGTCTCACTTTGACCCGTTTGCCGACTTACTTGGGGTCATAAGGCGTCGGGATTGGGTGAGACCCCGATGCATGTAGGAGTCGATGCATCGTTGTCGAGGATTCACCGCTCGCAGACATGCGTGGATATCCTATGCTATCTGAGGGGATAATAGTGTATAAATCTCTGGCCAGAGTACTAGAAGTGTTTTAGGTAAATGTGTTTACCTAGTTACACTCGCGATGTCACTATTCGATCTCCAAGATGTACGCATAGCTATCGGATCTATAGCGACTCTCGATTTACCAATGGACGTTGATCTGATCGGGATATATGGATTGAAAGACCCGTCCAGTACGCTAACCACGACCGACTGGTTCTTGCAGGCACTATCAGTGATACCTAGGGGATCATGGGGCGATGTTGCTAGACGCTTTACCATGATCCGATGGGCAAGTCCGGAATTGTGATTCCGGAGCCACAATGGTTGTGGGCCCACGGCTAGCTGTATCCCTGAACCATTGAGGGTCACACAAGTACTGGATTCGAGATTCCCGCACGGATACTCAGCTCAATGTGTTGAGCACGAGAAGATGATTTTGGGGAGTGCGACTTCCTAAAAGTCAACAGGGGTCAAACCGAGGTTTCCCGCTGTTGAGGGGCAAAACCGTCATTTTGCACTGGGGTTCTGAAAAATGGTTTTTCAGATCATAGTATTCAGTTTTGGAAACTGAATCGATCGGTCCGATCTGATCTGCGATCGGAGTTACGATGAAGTCACGGTGATAGGGTTGAACCGAATGTTCACCGTTGGACCCGGGCCCGTTGGGCCTGTCCAAGATTATTACTAAGTCTATTTAATTAGACTTGTAGACTTCATAAACACAACTTAACTACAACCCTAAACCTATAAGCAAGAGCCGCCGCCCCCTCTCTTCAACATCCTCACGCCGCCGCCGCCGTGCGCCGCCCGCCGCCGCTTCGTCGGAAAATTGTTTCCGGCCTAGTTTTTCGAGGAGAATTAGTTGGCGATAAATCCATCAGTCTTCTAGTGCAGGCTGATTGGAGGTAGATCGATTCTGGTCATGGACCGGATTGGCGTTATCTACAGCAGTCTACCGTGAAGTGCCGTTTTCTTTACGAAACCGGTCGGAGCCAGGCACGAGTAGCCAGCAAGGTAGTGTTTTGAACACCCTATGAATGTCATAGATTTGTGAATTGTTTTATCACATTGATCGTCTCCCGGCACATGTTTTTTTGTTCTTCCGCTGCCTCGCCGGGGGGCGTGATCCGGATCCCAACAAGATAGATGTCCAGATCTAACCATTTCAATCGACTTCTGGATACTCAGATCCCTCTTTTGTGCTTCTTTAATTCGAACCAATAATTCAGGTTCACCACTGATAGCATAAACCCTTAGGGGATTCATGTCCATCTCAAATAGATATCCAGACGTACAGCAATCCTCTATTAAACTAGATACACCCACAGTAGTCAAGGACAAAGCACATACCTTTCTACTAAGGGCATCGGCTGCTGCATTGGATTTCCCTGGATAATATTTGATTTCGCAATCAAAGTCTTTCAATAAATCCAGCCATCTTTGTTGTCTCATATTTAATTCGGACTGCGAAAACAGATATTACAGACTTTTGTGATCAGAAAAGATTTCAAATTTCTCACCGTAAAGATAATGTCTCCATATCTTTAATGCAAATACGATGGCTTCCAATTCAAGATCTTGAATTGGATATCGGTTCACATGTGGCTTGAACTGTCTCGAGGCATACGCAATAACATTTCCTCGCTGCAATAGAATACATCCCAATCCTTGGTGAGAAGCATCACAATAAACAACAAAACCACCAGTACCCGAAGGAATTGTCAAAACTGGTGCTGTTTCAACCTCTTTTTCAACTCAAGAAAACTAGCTTCAGAAGCTTCAGACCAAATGAAGGGTGCATTATTCTGTGTCAGTTGAGTAATAGGCTTTGCAATACTCGAGAAATCTTGGATAAATCGACGGTAATAACCTGCCAAGCCCATAAAACTTCGAATTTCGGGTACAGATGTCGGTCTAGGCCAATTACTCACTGCTTCTATCTTGCTCGGATCAACATAAATACCATCACCTGAAATAATATGTCCAAGGCATACCACTTTCTGCAACCAAAACTCACATTTCGAAAACTTGGCATACAATTTATCATCTGGTAGAGTTCTCAACACAAGTCTGAGATGATTAGCGTGATCACACAGATTCTTCGAATAAATCAGAATATCATCAGTAAATATGATCACAAAATCATCAAGGTACTTCTGAAATACTCTATTCATCAAACTCATAAATACTGCTGGGGCATTGGTCAATCCAAAAGGCATAACAATGAACTCATAATGACCATACCTCGTTCGAAAAGCAGTTTTAGATATATCCTCATCTCGTACTCTCAATTGATGGTAGCCGGATCGCAAATCAATTTTCGAATATACTGACGAACCCTGCAACTGATCAAACAAATCATCTATTCGGT
Organism: Dorcoceras hygrometricum; assembly: GCA_001598015.1. Classification (NCBI taxonomy): domain Eukaryota; kingdom Viridiplantae; phylum Streptophyta; class Magnoliopsida; order Lamiales; family Gesneriaceae; genus Dorcoceras; species Dorcoceras hygrometricum. The sequence goes on from KQ986467.1 coordinate 121,424, forward strand.
AAAGGATATCGATTCTTTACCGTTGCTTTATTTAGGTGCCGGTAGTCGATACATAACCTCATCGACCCATCTTTCTTTTGTACAAACAGTACCGGTGTGCCCCAAGGAGAAACACTGGGTCTAATGTATCCCTTGGCAAGAGGATCTTCAAGCTGTTCTTTCAACTCTTTCAATTCTATTGGTGCCATACGATAAGGTGCTCTCGATATCGGTTGTGTACTTGGCATTAACTCGATACTGAAATCTACCTCTCGAAGTTGCGGCAATCATGGAATCTCGTCAGGAAAGACATCAGCAAATTCACAAACTACTGGTATATCAACCAGTTTCAGGCTAGTCTTCATCACATCTACTGCATATATCAAGAATCCTCCTGCTCCCTTCTGCAATAAATTAGTCATGGAAAGAACAGAAATTAAGGGGATTCTAGCTCGTGATCCCTTACCATAGAATTTCCATTCATCAGTTTTATCAGGTCTGAATCGAACCACTTTCTGAAAGCAATCCATTGTTGCCTTGTACTTGGTTAACATGTCTATGCCGATGATACAATCAAAATCAGACAACCCAAGCACAATACAATCAATCTCAATCTCATGACCCTCAAACTGTAATATACAATTTCTAACAGTTTTCATTGATAACAAATCTCAGTCCCTCCTCTGATTAGCACACATGAATGTGCTGCTTCTCAAGAGATCAAGTTCTGATTCATACTTCGTTCAATACATGCTACTAATCACTTCACAGAGCATGTAATTCGTAAGCCTGTCCGGCATACTCTTACCATTTCATCAAACAATCATGCGATACAAAATTCAAAAACAGTAAGACATATGCCATGCGAGCATGTAATCAATCATAAATCAATCAAAAGACTCGATCTACCCCGCTCATCTAGCTCAATACAAGAACTTAGTGATGCTCTGATACCACCTGTTGTGAGACTCTCTTCTCACAATTACTCTAATCTCATCTTATGGGCGATTAATTAAATCAATAAGTGTACTAAGTAGAATCTGGTTTTATGCGTACACATTTTTTTTGTAACAGTGATGAACAGTAGGTATCTGTCAACAGATATTACGCTATAACGTGATCAATAAATAGTTGCTGAAAGGTAATGAACAGTACGTATCTGTCAACAGATATTACGCTATGGGAAGCGAAGGTTGCTGTCAGCAGCTATCCACGAAAGCTGACAACAGCTAGTGGGTCACCAAAAGCTGTTCATTCATAAAGAAATCAAAAACGTTACAAAGATTAATACACCTTATATTCACTGGTACAAAATCTGTTCATGAAATACAAAACCAGATACATCAAATACTATCTATTATTTGTCCAGAAACTAAACTAACAGCAGGTTCCTAGTCTTTTCGTTTGTCTCCCTTCTTCTAGGTTCTTGCTACCCCTGTCCCGGTAACTCAATTCTTCCTCCTGTTGTTATGTACACATACAAAACAAAACAACAGCCGGATAAACTCCGGTGAGAAACAATCTCAGTATAATAGACAGGTTCATGCAATAACATAAAGAAGTTCATAACAAAAATATTAACTCAAAATAACTAAACATCTCTCTTCGTTTCAACTAAGAATTGATTCTATTTCACATCAACGCCATCAAGATTCGTATACGATCTTGACATGGATATCCATCTAACGAAATCACTCAGACTTCGAAAATAAGGTCACCTCAGACCTTGGCATTAGAATCAATTCATTTTCTCTTCATATCATCATATTCATATCAAAATAAAAGATCCACTACCTGTGATGGATCGACACACATAACTTCAAGTTCTAAATCAAGAACAGTAATCATAAAGTATGTGATTTGTCGGGATAACTCAAGAAATATCATTCTCGAGTACTCTAATCCCTGACTCTCA
>KQ986467.1:123670-135413 GCA_001598015.1 Dorcoceras hygrometricum
TGGTGTCTGTAGCAATCGTTACCAGGATTTTGAATTCAATCTAATTTATAGAAGAAGATCTCTGTTATCTGCAGAGTTCCCTATGCAATCTCTATAAATTCCACGTGTCATGTTGAGTATTTATCGACCAAAATAAGATAAGCACACACCGTTTGAACATCTTCCTGTATTCATACATATCGCTAACCAGATACCAGTTGTTGTTCTAAATAAAAAAAAGACGTTGCTACAGTAACTATCTTACGACAGAAACCAACGTTTATTCTCAATAGATACCAGCTTTTCCTTTCGATAGAATCAGCAGAAACCATCAGACATTGTATTTCTCTTTGCGCCTCAAAACGACGTCGCGTCAACTGATTAAAACAACGTCGTTGCGCTCCAGCAACTGATGACAGATTCTTTCAACTTGATCAACTGCTGAAATGCGAAACAATTTAGATGATGTAAAGAATCGCGTCATCTTTTCTGCCAACAGCTGGTGTCACTAAATCACCCAACGATGACGTATGGGATATGTCACCATTGCTGCCAGTAGCTGTCACCAGCGTTACAATCAACACGCTGCGTTTCAACTTATCAAAACGATGTCACCTCACCATCCGCGACTGGTCGCGCGAAATAATTTAAACGACATCGTAATGAATACGTCATACTCTCAGTTGACAGCTGATCTCCTAACCCAGCAGCTGGATCAAACAATGCAACAAATCCCTCACGACTGGTACCAGACGCAACACTCAAAACGCTGCGTTACAACTCAATAAAATGACGTCGCTTCTCACCAGTGACTGTTCCTCAACCAACAGCTGGTTACCCAGTCGAAAGCAGATACAATGCAACTACTGATTACCCAGTCGCAAGCTCCTCTCACCAACAGCTGATTTAACGCAACAACTGATCCACACAACAACTGGTTTAACGCAACTACTGATCAACACCACTACATCCAAAAGCTACAATCTGAAAATTCAAAATCATAAAGTCTATAATCCCGAGCATTACAATACGTACTTAGCATTCTTTGTGAGACTTGGATTTGTATTAGAGATTAATTGTTGGAATGTATCGGTTTTTAGAGATTTCTTGTGTTTTGGATCTTTGTTTGTGTGTTTGGTTTGCATTTTCGGGTCTGAAATAGCATTTGGATCAATTCTGGGAGTTTTCGTGTTTTTGAATTTGAAAGCTGATTTTTGGTGAAAGCTGGTTGCATAGTGAAACTCCGTCCTATTGGAGAGATCTGGTAGCGTTTGTAAAAATCAGCAGTTGCCTTAGCGTGAATTTGTATCGCGTTGGATACGGTGTCGTTTGAATAAGTGGGAGCGACATCGTTTTGGTGTACCGTTAGTGTGAGATCTGGTCGCGTGTGTCTACTGGTTGTCCAGTCGAGGCAGATGTCAACGCGGGTCAACATCACTGTAGCACGAGGAGGAAACATCGTCGTTTTGGCTAGCGCTAAGGAACCAGTCGATGCGCATAATTGATTTCCAGATGTGAACGTTGGTCAACGTTCCTGTAGCTCGCGTCTGGTTTTCCTGTAGCTTGCGACTGGTATTGCGCGAGAGGACCAGATTTGATGACGTGGAAATGCGACGCCGTTTTGATTATTTGCAACGCTGCGTTTTGTATGTTGCTGCTGGTTACAACTTTTGTATTTTGAACCAGCGTCTGGATGTCCAGCTGCGAGAAATTTGTTGGTTACTGTAGCTAGCGTCTGGATGACGTAGGCTATGCGTAGTGTTTTGTTTAGCGTGGTTTGAGATTTCAGCAGCTGGTTTCTTTGCATCTGCTGGTTGTTTGTGCCTGCTGGTTTTGTAAGTGGATTTGTTTAAAACAGATTTCAGCAGCTACGGGATTTATATATAGGAAGACTTGGTCTTCGATTGAGATATCACATCCCATACTTAGAATATTTTCCCCGACATTCGTTCTCTGTGTTTCGAACCCTAGAGAACTGTTCACCGTTGATTTTATCCGGTAGTTCCCGTCGTTTCCGGCCGTCGTTTTGGACAATTGAGGTAGTGTTGGACTCCTCTTGCGAAGCATCATTCCATACAACTTTTGGAGGTTAGCGTTCACTAGAGAGAGATCGCGAAGCTGCTATCTCCGACAGTGTGTTTGTGCGCGCAGGTAGCCTTTGGGTTTTAGCTTTGAGATCTCGTTTCTAGTTGTGAATTAGCTTCCAGTAAGTTGTTTTGGTAGTAATTGAGTTGGTTGAGCGGGGCTCCCAGCCGTGAGCTTCTGTAATTGGCCGTGAGTTTTGTGCAGCTTTTGAGATTTGTGTGTTGTGTATTTAGCAGGTTGCTATCCAGCTTTCTCGGTCCTCTTGTGTAGTAATTGTTGCACATAAGTAAAGGTACGAATCTGAGCTTGATATTTCTGGGAATTGGCGTGAGATTGAATGCTAGATGGCTGTTGTGCATTGATGTGGATGTTGCTGTGTGCATACGTGATTTCTGTTGATTGTTTAGCTGCCCTATTATGCATACATGCATTTCCCATATTGCATTAATATTGTTATTGCAGCCATTGTTCGTATCTTGTATTGCTGTTGTTGATTCTTACTAGACGTGGCCACTGTTGTTGCAGATTCTTGGAGCTGTGCTTGAGTTCTTTAGCTCCCTTGTTGGTCGAGCCTTCCGTTGTTATACGGTGTCTCATGCATAGCATCTGCATTTTATCTTATGCATTCTTTTAGCTTTATCTGTTGCTCTCCGTACTGGGGTTTGACCCCACGTCCCTCTGGGGCTTGGTTTGTTTCCTTGTTTGTGTTGTTTTCAGGGAACCCAGGTTTTACAGCTTGTCGTGGTTTTAACCCAGCTGGTGGTGACCCAGGAGGTGGCTAGCGTGTCCCAGTTGCGTATAGCATATTTATTATTATATGTATCAGTCAGCCAGGGGGATGCCCTGTGCTTCGTTGTTGTACCCCGTAGTTGGAGTCTGATACATGTTTTTGTGTTGATGATGTTATGCTATACCGTTGGTCGTTTTTACGTACTGGGATATATTTTGAGTATCGCTTTATTTTAAATTATATTGTTTTAAACCGTCAGGCCAAAACCCGCTTTTTGATAGCTTCCGCATGTGTTTGTATGATTTTGCTCGCTCAGAACATCACAATGTTCCCTACCAATGAAACATGGTACTTCGCATCGCAGATACTAGTCTCGAACTCCGGCGGCCTTATCCTCATTTTGACGGCCCAATCGACTAGGAACATGTTCAGAATACACAGCGACTATTAGATGTGTTTCATGATAGCCGTCATACCCACTATCACATCTAACATACGCTTTGGTATATTCTAGGTCTTTACTCAACACAATTGTAAATCATTACACACATAATGAAAGTAAAGAATGCCATATAAAAGAATGCGAATATCATATATAAAGATCGTTTGTACAAGAGTCAATAAAACCCACACGCCACAAGTTGGCTAGTTGGGCATCTACTCTAACACACATCCCATACTTAGAATATTTTCCCCGACATTCGTTCTCTGTGTTTCGAACCCTAGAGCACTGTTCACCGTTGATTTTATCCGATAGTTCCCGTCGTTTCCGACCATCGTTTTGGACAATTGAGGTAGTGTTGGACTCCTCTTGCGAAGCTCTATCATTCCATACCACTTTTGGAGGTTAGCGTTCACTGGAGAGAGAGTGCGAAGCTGCTATCTCCGGCAGTGTGTTTGTGCGCGCAGGTGGCCTTTGGGTTTTAGCTTTGAGATCTCGTTTTTAGTTGTGAATTAGCTTCCAGTAAGTTTTTTTGGTAGTAATTGAGTTGGTTGAGCGTGGCTCCAAGCCGTGAGATTCTGTAATTGGCCGTGAGTTTTGTGCAGCTTTTGAGATTTGTGTGTTGTGTATTTAGCAGGTTGCTATCCAGATTTCTCGGGCCTGTTTTGTAGTAATTGTTGCACAAAAGTAAAGGTACGGATCTGAGCTTGATATTGCTGAGAATTGGCGTGATATTGAATGCTAGATGGCTGTTGTGCATTGATGTGGAGGTTGCTGTGTGCATACGTGATTTCTGTTGATTGTTTAGCTGCCCTGTTATGCATCCATGCATTTCCCATATTGCATTCATATTGTTATTGCAGCCATTGTTCGTATCTTGTATTGCTGTTGTTGATTCTTACTAGGATGCGAGGGCGAGCGGCAATACCGCACTCTCATCTCCCTGTTGGGATCGTTAGCCACCATGCGCCGAGTGGTTAACTACCACAATTCATGGGCGAGGCAACGACAGGTTGAGTTGTTTGATGCATCTTGTATTCGGGTGTTGTCTCACGGCGAGTGGCTCATTACCACACTGTGAACACACCCCGTGGCCACTGTTGTTGCGGATTCTTGGAGCTGTGCTTGAGTTCCTTAGCTCCCTTGTTGGTCGAGCCTTCCGTTGTTATACGGTGTCTCATGCATAGCATCTGCATTTTATCTTATGCATTCTTTTAGCTTTATCTGTTGCTCTCCGTACTGGGGTTTGACCCCACGTCCCTCTGGGGCTTGGTTTGTTTCCTTGTTTGTGTTGTTTTCAGGGAACCCAGGTTTTACAGCTGGTCGTGGTTTTAACCCAGCTGGTGGTGCCCCAGGAGGTTGCTAGCGTGTCCCAGTTGCGTATAGCATATTTATTATTATATGTATCAGTCAGCCAGGGGGATGCCCTGTGCTTCGTTGTTGTACCCCGTAGTTGGAGTCTGATACATGTTTTTGTGTTGATGATGTTATGCTATACTGTTGGTCGTTTTTACGTACTGGGATATATTTTGAGTATCGCTTTATTTTAAATTATATTGTTTTAAATCGTCAGGCGCTAGCGTGTCCCAGTTGCGTATAGCATATTTATTATTATATGTATCAGTCAGCCAGGGGGATGCCCTGTGCTTCGTTGTTGTACCCCGTAGTTGGAGTCTGATACATGTTTTTGTGTTGATGATGTTATGCTATACTGTTGGTCGTTTTTACGTACTGGGATATATTTTGAGTATCGCTTTATTTTAAATTATATTGTTTTAAATCGTCAGGCCAAAAGCGAAAATTTTACCCGCTTTTTGATAGCTTCCGCATGTGTTTGTATGATTTTGCTCTGTTTAGATCACGAGGCCTGGCATTCTTCTTGGTTAGCGCAGTTAAGGGTACATGAGAATCCCATGATGAACTTCCTGTAATAGCCTACTAGTCCAATGAAGCTGTGAATTTCAGAGGCGTTCTTTGGCACTGTCCACTCCTTAACAGCCTCTACCTTGGATGGATCAACCTCTACTCCTCTGCTGGTAATGATGTGTCCAAGGAACGTCACTCTCTCCATCCAAAATTCACACTTGCCGAACTTCGTGAACATTTTTCGCTCTCTCAGTACTCCCAAAGCTGTCTGTAAATGCTGGTCGTGCTCCTCCTTGCTCCTCGAATAGATGAGGATGTCATCGATGAAAATGATTACAAATGATCTATGTACAGCTGAAAGACTCGGTTCATGAGATCCATGAAGACCGCTGGTCGTTGGTCAATGCAAAAGGAATCACTAAAAACTCATAGTGGCCATAGCGAGTCCTGAAAGCTGTCTTATGCACATCTGATTCTCTCACTTTCGGCTGGTGGTACCCTGAGCGAAGGTCTATCTTGGAGAATACAGAAGCTCCCTGCATCTGATCAAAGAGATCCTCCACTCGAGGTAACGGATACTTGTTCTGGACAGTTAGCGCGTTCAGCTCTCGGTAGTCAATGCAGAGGCGCATGCTGCCATCTTTATTATTTACAAACAGCACAGGCGCGTCCCATGGAGAAACACTAGGGCGTATGAATCCCTTGTCTAGCAGCTCCTGAATCTGCTCCTTCAGCTCTTTCATCTCGGTAGTAGGTAGTCGATACGGTGCCTTAGAGATTGGCACAGTTCCTGGCAATAGCTCAATAGAGAATTACACCTCTCGCTCTGGTGGAATTTATGTCCTCAGGGAAAACGTCTGCGTAATCTCACTACATCTACGTCTGACAGCTTAGGGCCATCCGGTGCGGTAGTAGCTGTAATGCTGGCTAGGAAATATAAGCAGACATCCTCAATGAGCTTCCTTGCCTGTAGCAATGATATGAATCGGGGCTTCCTCGTGCATCTTGATGATGTGAAAATGAAGGACTCCCCTCCAGGTGATCTATGCTGCACTGTCCTGTCCTGGAAGTCTATCACTGCCTGGTATTCAGACGACCAGTCCATCCCATGAATGATGTCGAACTCTGGCATCGGGAAGACTATCAAATTTGCGAATACTGTGCAGTCCTGCAACAACATCTCAAGATTCTTGACAATTCTGGCTGTACGTAGTTCTTCTCCTGACGGGATCGTCACTAGCAGTTGCTCCGTCAAGCTCTCCCTGAGCTATATTCATCCGGCGTACAAATTTTTTTAAATGAACCGAAACTCTAGAGAGTTTTTTTTTAAAATTAAAATACGGAATAAACATTCTTTAAAAAAATAAAGATTCAATTCCTTAAAATCTTTCCTCAACATCGCTTTAAAACATAAATAAATAAATATCTCAAAAAACCACATCATTCTTTCTGTCTTAAAATCAGAGTAAATAAATTGTTGCGGAAATCTGAACATGTTTAACAAAATAACATAAAAGCATATGAATGGTCACGAGGTAACAGCTGCAGTGGAAGATCAGAGGTCCTCACCACCCGTCAGCATAAAATCAACAGCAGGATCACCTACACCATTTTAAACCTAGTGAGCCTAAAGGACCAACATGCTATATCTGATACTAACAAGGCACACATAATAAAACCGCATGCAAGCACATAAATATCGTAAAATAACTTAAAAACCTGCATGCATGAATGATCGTGAAATCGTGGCTCATAAACTGGTCGTAACCATGCATAGTCGTATATCATAACATAATGAGGCATGAACATAACATAACATAACATAAAAGAAGTGTGAGTCGTATCCATGAAGTGTGAGCCATTACATTAACGATTGATCAATCATAAGAACCAACGTACGTGGCGATGCGGTTCACCCGATCTTATCTCAAGATCCTCACACCTCTATACTGCCACTTCACCATGCCGTGAACACATGGATCCATAAACTCGTTATAACATTAACAGAGGTTCATCGGGTCCGGTATCCCGATTTCCCTCATCAGTACTTTGCCACAAATCACTTAAATCCGTAAAAAATATTTTATTTTCTTTCATGCCTTGAAATTTCATAAAACTTTCATGATGCGTGAAATTCATAAAATATGCAGTTTAAAAGGATTAGCCAGTCAATATATATTTAATTCTTTCATTAAAAATTAACATATTCATATACGTAAAATACTACATATATAATTAAATATACATTACAGGCTTCTACAATTTCCGTTGTTCTCCGGTCAAGGACTGGTTCGAGAGCCTGGCCCACTATTTCTAAGCCCAAAAAGCCTAGACCTACATCTTAAGCTGAAACTTAACCCTAAACTTGACTTGACCCATTAAACTCAAATTAAACTTTAAAATTGATAAAATACTCGGTCCTTCAATTTAAAATCAGAATTTTAAATTTGACAAGATAATTGACTAACACAAGCTTTAAAATTTGGTACAACTTATTAGGCTCATAACTAAAGAAAATTTTGACTTTAAAAACCCCGTCGGCGGGACCACCCCCAGGTCTGGTCAGTTCCTCTAGACCAAGCCATGCCCCAAACTGTGAGCCACAACGCACGGCGAACGCATGCAAAGCGGCAGCCCGCGCACGGCTCGATGGGTGCGACTATGCGTGGACCTTGGCTCGACCAAGGTGTTGAACCACCTTCCCCTCGTTCATGGACTACCAATGGACCACCTTTACTCGAACCCAAGCCCTATGAACCGTCCATGACCAAGTTACGACAAGAAACAGATAAAAAGCGTGTTAGAAATCGTGATACATGCGTGGATCTCAAATAACAAACATGGATCCAATCAATTCACACATAAATCATGCAGCATCATTTAAAAACAACATAATATGATTTCAATGGTGAGAAAAAATGGAGAATAGAGCGTGCCTTTTTGAAGAATTTACGTAGACTACGCGTTACCGGGACGGAGGACTCGAGATGGGAAGAACCATAGATCAAAACCGAAGAAAACCAGAGAATCACCAAAAACTAAAACACATAATATTCCAACATTCCTCAATTATCATCAAGAGGCTTTAACCAAGAGTGAAAAAATAACACAAACACAAATCAGCAAGCTAGAGGATTACCTGAATTAATACTACGTATGCTCAAATAGGTGAGGCCACTCCTGTCTCATCTTCCCTTCAACCTCCCAGGTAGCTTCCTCTCTGCCATGCTTGCTCCATTGGACCATCACCAACTGAATAGTCTTGTTTCTCAGTTGCTTCTCCTTTCTATCCAGAATCTGCACTGGATATTCAACATAACTCAGGGTTGAATCCATCTCAATTTCATCGGTCCTCAGCAAATGGGAAGGATCTGGCTCATATTTTCAACATTGACACATTAAACACATCATGCATCTCTGATAACTCAGCAGGCAGTTGCAATCGATACGCCAAGGATCCAATCCTCTCAATAATCTCGAATGGGCAAACAAATCTAGGATCTAACTTAACCTTAAGCCTGAATCTCATCCCGCTCTTGAAAGGAGAAACTTTCAGAAACACTCGATCGCCAACCTGAAACTCCAAAGGCCTACGCCTCTTATTAGCATAGCTAGCTTGACGATCTTGTGCAGCCTTCATTCTGCTTCGAATCATCTCAACCTGATCCTTCATATGTTGCACAAAATTAGGGGTAGCATTTGCCTCTCACAAACTTCTTCCCAACAAATCGGCGATCTACACTTTCGACCATTCAAAGCTTCGAACGGTGCCATCCCGATAGTCACTTGGTAGCTATTATTATACGAAAAATTCTATCAGGGATAAAGAATCCTGCCAGACACCACTGAAATCCATCACAATTGCTAGCAGCATATCCTCCAAAGTTTGAATGGTCCTCTCGGATTGGCCATCTGCCTCAGGGTGATAAGCTGTATGTTAGAGTAGGTGCCCAACTAGCCAACTTGTAGCGTGTGGGTTCTTTTTGACTCTATGTAAAACGATCTTTATTTATGAAATTCGCATTCTTTTATGGCATTATTTATCTTCATTATTATGATTACAATTGTTGGATATAGACATTGGATGCACTATTGAAACGAACCAGACTCTAAATTTTTTTTTTCAAAAAATGTGCGGAAAACATAACTTAAAGTATGGCTCGTTTCCTTCTAAAACATTTCTAAATCGCTTTCTAAAAGAAAATACTTTAAGCATAAGTAACGGAATAATTTAAAATGTTAAAACATCTGTACTGTATAAAATCAAATAAAATCAAATGCGTCAAAATACTGAAAATAACATGTTTTAAACCAATATCTAAAACTATATCATGACAGAACTGAAACGTAAAGGTCGTCACGAGGTACTGCTGCAGCAGGCGCTCAGAGGTCATCACCGCCAGTACGAATATACTCATCGGCAGGATCATCACCTGCACCATTTAAACCTAGTGAGCCTAGAGGCTCAGCATGCTCTATCGTAATACATAACAAAATACATACTAATAAAATCGCATGCAAGAACTTACTTGTAATTAAAATAACGTTAAAGCATGAATGCGTGCATGATCTTAAAACATTTGTTCATACATTTCATATCGTACATACGTAACATAAACATACATAAGGCATGACATAACATAACATGAAAAACGTATGAGTCGTATCAGTGAATGTGAGGGGGCGTATGACTGATCAGTCGTAATAAACAACGTACGTGGTGGTGTGTTTCACCCCGATATCACACGAGGATCCCTATATGTCACACCTATAAGTTGCCTGATCGTTTCATAAAATTTCATGATGCGTGCATTTCTTAAAATCATGCAATTTAAAAGCTTATCCCGGTAATGTATAATTAATTCTTTCATTTAAAATATTTACGTACATAGCATACTACATATATGATTAATTATACATTTACAGGCTTCTACATTTTTCTACTTTGGTCGAGGATTGATTCTGGGGCCTGGCTCACCACTTCTAGACTAATCATCGCTCTAAACTTAGCCGATGAAATGAATGATCACCCCTTTTAAACATTTTTTCCTAATTAAATTAAATTTAGAGTTCTTACAAATCAAGGATAAAAGGAGCTAATTAAAATCAATTTTGACTTCTAGAAATCAATTTGGACTTATTAAAAATCTATTTTGACTTTTAAAATCAATTTAAATCAATTTTGACTTCCAAAGCCGATTTTGACCAAAAGATCGATTTTGACCAAATTAAATCCCAAAAATATATTTTTGACTCCAATAAAATTCCAAAGACCCCAATTTCGACTAAAAACTTAAAATTAAACATAAATTTAATTATTTAAAAGGTTTGACTCAATTTTGACCTTCTGGCTATTTTCTTTCAAATTGGACCTTTGACATGATAATTAAATAACATGTCCCTAATTAAAATAACTTGAACCGATTTTAAAACATTTGACTCAAGACTCGAAGAACCGATCCGATCCATCCAAACCATCCAGGCCGGTTCACCTAGACCGAACCAATTCACAAAAACCTAGCCATGCACGTTATCGCCTCCAGCGACCACCCGCGACTTCCACCGTTCGCACTCTACGCTCCGGCCACCAAAGCCGGAGCCTCACAGGCTGGACCACCCCCAGGTACAGCCGGTCCTAACTATACCAGCCTTGGTCCGAACCATGGACCACACGGTTCGAACGAAACTTCCCAAGAGCGACGTATGTCGCGCGCCGCGAGGGGCTGTCCGAGCCACTATGGCTCTTCCGAAGTCCAGACCTGAATCCTTCCTCTATGGACCACCAATAGCCCTCCCTAGGAGCCCCTTGAACCGAGCCATGGTCCCTAGAACCTGTCTCAACCGAATCCATGCATAAACCAATCGAGATCATGAGAGAAAACGTGAGCCATGCTTGAGGTGCAATCAACAATGCATAGATCCGAAAAGAACACATCCAATTCATACAATTTTTCATAAAAATCAGTCTAATATGATTTAAATGGTGATAAAATAAGTTGATATCACATGCCTGGTTTGAAGAAAATGTAGATCTGCGAGGTACGGACGTTGTAGACACGAGATCGGGGCACCGCCGGATTTGGATCACCAAGTTTGATCAAGGATGATTGATTTTCGAAAGTTTTGTGTTATGGGGAGTAGAGAGGACGGATGGTGTTGGTGAGGAGGCTAGGGTATGTCAATTGTGAATTATGAAATAAATACTGAGTGACAGAATTGAACCCTATGGGTTTAATTAGGAAAAAGGGGAAAAAGGACAGACTTGCCCCTCTAATTAAATTAAAAAAGGTGCTTAAAACTCATATCTGGGCTTTAAAGATTACAAAATTTCGAAATGTAGGCCTCCTCACATTTTAAAATGCCTTAAAACTCAATATACCAGCCCGTATAGGCGAAAAAGGGGTTCCCCTAAAAAATAATTATAAAAATCCTAATTTTCAGAAATTTTTGCTTTAGATAAAATAATTTCATTCTTAAAAATCCCATAACTTAAAAATCTCAAAATTATTTTCATTCCGGTCGACCCTAATCTCGTCCACGAGTCCGTAGCTCAAGCAGGATGAAAAATAACACATGCATACCATGCATTATAAAATCATAAATAATTCACATAATAAGGCATGTAATCATCTAAAATATTT
>KQ986467.1:135534-149067 GCA_001598015.1 Dorcoceras hygrometricum
TACCAATGAAACATGGTACTTCGCATCGCAGATACTAGTCTCGAACTCGGGCGGCCTTATCCTCGTTTTGACGGCCCAATCGACTAGGAACATGTTCAGAATACACAACGACTATTAGATGTGTTTCATGATAGCCGTCATACCCACTATCACATCTAACATACGCTTTAGGGTAATCTAGGTCTTTACTCAACACAATTGTAAATCATTACACACATAATGAAAGTAAAGAATGCCACATAAAAGAATGCGAATATCATATATAAAGATCGTTTGTACAAGAGTCAATGAAAACCCACACGCCACAAGTTGGCTAGTTGGGCATCTACTCTAACACTCTCGGATATAAGGCTCTGCGTACTGCGTCAGGGTGAAAGTAGTCTTCACCGGTAAGAAATGCGCTGACTTGGTGAGTCTGTCCACAATCACCCATATAGCCATGAACCCTCTGGGACTCATGGGAAATCCAACCATAAAATCCATCGTGGTATGCTCCCACTTCCACTCAGGAATGGGAAGTGGCTGCAACAACCCCGCCGGTCGCTGATGCTCTGCCTTGACCTGCTGACAGGTCAAGCACTCTGACACGAATCTCCCTATGTCTTTCTTCATCCCTGGCCACCAATACAATGTCTGTAAATCTCTGTACATCTTTGTACTCCCTGGGTGGATGGAGTACGTCGATGCATGAGCCTCAGATAAGATCTCGGCTCTCAACTGACCAGTACTCGGAACCCACATCCGGCCCCTGAAACGGACTATCCCATCCTCAACAGTGTACATACCTTGTCCTCTATCCTCATCACGCTGCCTCCACTGCTGTAACTGCTCATCGGAGGCCTGTCCCTCTCTGATCCAATCTCGAAGAGTCGGCTGAATCGTGAACGTTGCTAAACTCGATGCACAATCTCCTGAATAGAACTCTAGTTCAAACCTCTCTATCTCAGTCTGTAATGGCCTCTCAACTGACAAATAAGCCACCACTGCAGTCTTCCGTCTCAAAGCGTCTGCAACTACATTAGCCTTACCCGGATGGTAGCTAATGTCACATTCATAATCTTTCACCAACTCTAACCATCTGCGCTGCCTCATGTTCAGATCCTTCTGGGTGAAGAAGTACTTGAGGCTCTTGTGGTCGGTGAATATCTGACACTTCTCGCCGTACAAATAGTGCCTCCAAATCTTCAGCGCAAACACCACTGCTACAAGCTCTAGATCGTGCATCGGATAGTTCTGCTCATAACTCTTCAGCTGCCTCGACGCATATGCAATAAACTTACCACCCTGCATCAGAACTGCACCCAAACCTCTCAAAGACGCATCTGTGTAAACCACAAACTCCTCGTGGTCCATTGGTATAGCTAACACTGGTGCTGAAGTAAGGGCCTCCTTCAGCTGATCAAAGCTCCTCTAACACTCGGGACTCCACACATACTTCACATTCTTCCTGGTCAAGGCTGTCAAGAGTACTGAAATCGAAGAGAAGCCCTTGATAAGTTTGAGATAATAACATGCAAAGCCCAAGAAACTACGAATTTCCGCTGCATTCCTCGGAATCCCCCAGTTCTGCACTGCCTCCACCTTCGATGGGTCCACATAAATCCCATATCTCGATACAATATGCCCTATGAAAGCCACCTGCTACATCCAAAACTCGCACTTGCGGAACTTGGTATACAATCTATGCTCCCTAAAAGTCTACAAAGCCGTCTGCAAGTGCTGTCTGTGCTCCTCCAAGCTCCTCGAATAGATCAGAATATCGTCGATGAACACAATGATGAACTGGTCCAGATACTGCCTAAATACCATGTTCATCAGATCCATGAAAATCGCTGGGGCATTCGTCAGGCCAAACGGCATCACCAAAAACTCGTAGTGGCCGTAGCGTGTCCTAAAAGCAGTCTTGGACACGTCCTCCTCTCTAACTCTCAGATGATGGTATCCAGATCTCAGATAAATCTTCGAAAACACCGAAGCTCCCTGCAACTGATCAAATAAATCCTCAATCCTCGAGAGTGGATACTTATTCTTCACTGTGACTCTGTTCAGCTCCCGGTAGTCGATGCACAATCTCATGCTTCCATCCTTCTTCTTCACAAACAACACTGGTGCGCCCCATGGAGAAAAGCTAGGGTGAATGAACCCCTTATCAAGCAACTCCTGAATCTGCTCCTTAAGCTCCTTCATATCGATAGGAGCTAATCGATAAGGTGCCTTAGAGATAGGCAATGTCCCTGACATCAGCTCAACAGAAAAATCCACCTCTCGCTCCAGTGGAACTCCCACTACATCATCAGGGAAGCCATCTGCATAATCTCTGACTACCTCCACATCAGATAGTGAAGGACCTGCTGAATCTCCAGAAGCGGTAATGCTGGCCAAGAATGCCTGACATCCATGCTCAACTAGCCTCCTGACCTGCAGAAAAGATATGAATCTAGGCTTCCGCGGCCTCCTAGCTGCCTCAAATAAGAAGGCCTCCTGCCCTGGCGGTCTGATAGACACTGTCCTCCGCTGAAAATCAATCACTGCTCCAAACTCCATCCGCCAATCCATGCCTAGGATGAGATCGAATCTTGTCATCGGCAAAACGACCAAATCCGCTCTGACTGCGTGATCCTGAAACATCATCGTCAAGCCCTGCATGACGCTGGTTGTCGTCAACTCCTCTCCTGACGGAACCGTCACTGCGAGAGCTACCCCCATGCTGTCCGGAATAATTCCCATCCTCTGTGTGAACGCACTCGAAATAAACGAGTGGGTCGCCCTGAGTGTAGCAAGGCAAGTGTAGTGACCCCAAGCACACGAATCTCACTTGAAACAGAAACGTCACACAGGTACACGTTTACGGTCATACTAAAACCCAAAAGCAGATTAGATACCTAAAATAGTTCTAAGTTCGCTAGCCCTATCCGTCAAAGTTCTCAAGACAAGTCCTAGGAGTCTTACAGTTCCCACCTATGTTCACCTAGCAACTAAGGTAACAAGTTTCCTAACAGTGGTCTATCTAGCATGCAGTTCTAAAACACCAAGTTAGTGACATGGCAAAACATGGAAACGACATAAATATAAACGGAATACCTGTGAGCAATGTCTTGTCCGGATATGCAGCCTCAGCCTGCATCACGAACACGCGACCAGTGGTCTGTCTCCTCTTAGGGCAGTCCCTAGAAATATGCCCTGGCTCCTTGCATTGAAGCACCTGTCAGTCCCTATCATGCAAGGTCCTGGATTCCGCTTATTGCACTCCTTGCAGACTGGAAACTCTATAGGTCTAGAGGCGCTGGCCTCCTGTTGCTGTGGCCTCTGCTGGCCCTGCGGTCTCTATTGCTGCTGCCCCTAAGGATTTGGGCCCTTATGAGGCCCCTGATATGGTCTCTTCGCCGGTGGCTGCGAAGACTGACCCCTGATGGGCTGCTGCATCTGACGCTTCCTCTGGAAGTCCTCCCTTATATCCTTCCGGCCCCTCTCAGATCGGTAAGCCCTGTTCACTGCCACCATATAAGTCTCCACATCCGCCACGTTGACAACATGGTGGATTTCAGGTCGTAGTCCGTCAGTAAACTGCCCCAACTTCTCACTCTCAACTGTAGCAATTGAGGGCAAAAAGGTCACCCTCTCTCAAACTGCCTCACATACTAAGCAACCATCTTGTCTCCCTGGCGGAGACTCATAAACTACCGAATCATCTGGCTCTGGGCATCCACAGTAAAATACTTCTCGAAAAAGACTTTCTTGAACTCGCACCATGATAGGCTCTCCAGAAATAGTCCAACCACTGCGCCTTTCCACCATAGAGCAGCTTCTCCGTTCAACATGAAAATAGCACAACAGACCTTGTCGGCGTCCTCTAGACCCATGTAATCATAGATAGTCTCCATGGATCGGATCCACTCCTCAGCAACAAGTGGATCAGTGGTAACAACAAAATCCTTAGGTCCCTGCTTGCGGAACCTCTCAGCAACGTCCTCCTCATGCGACTTCCCGGGTCGCTCTGACTGACGCTCCAGCAGTCTGGTAATCCCAGCTAGCATGTCCACGCTAGCTCTCTCATACGGAGTCAACTGAGGTGGTGGGGGAGGAGGAGGAGGTGTAACATCATCCTGATGGGTCCTATCACGTCGGGGAGGCATTGTTCTGATACACCAAAACCAGGATGATGGGTCCTATCACTTCGGGGAGGCATTGTTCTGATACATCAAAACCTTATCACGTAAATCTAAGTGCATGACTAAGTGTCTATTTTTAAAACTCTAAGGTCGAAACTCAAGCAAGGCTAAAATATGCAGAATACTAACATAAACATAAATAATAAAATAATAAAACTCACAGACTGGTAGTGCGACTTCTGAGCTCAACGCAGCAGGAAAGTACCCCACTAGAACCACCGCTCTGATACCAACTGAAACGAACCAGACTCTAAAATTTTTTTTTTCAAAACATGTACGGAAAACATAACTTAAAATATGGATCGTTCCCTTCTACAAAATTTCTAAATATCTTTCTAAAAGAAAATACTTTAAGCATAAGTAACGGAATAATTTAAAATGTTAAAACATCCATACTGTATAAAATCAAATAAAATCAAATGCGTCAAATAATGAAAATAACATGTTTTAAACCAATATCTAAAACTATATCATGACAGAACTGAAACGTAAAGGTCGTCACGAGGTACTGCTGCAGCAGGCGCTCAGAGGTCATCACCGCCAGTACGAATATACTCATCGGCAGGATCATCACCTGCACCATTTAAACCTAGTGAGCCTAGAGGCTCAGCATGCTCTATCGTAATACATAACAAAATACATACTAATAAAATCGCATGCAAGAACTTACTTGTAATTAAAATAACGTTAAAGCATGAATGCGTGCATGATCTTAAAACATTTGTTCATACATTTCATATCGTACATACGTAACATAAACATACATAAGGCATGACATAACATAACATGAAAAACGTATGAGTCGTATCAGTGAATGTGAGGGGGCGTATGACTGATCAGTCGTAATAAACAACGTACGTGGTGGTGTGTTTCACCCCGATATCACACGAGGATCCCTATATGTCACACCTATAAGTTGCCACTTCACCCCGATTTCACACGAGGATCCATAGGCTGCCACTTCACCATGATATCACACATGAATCCATAGGCTCATAATCATACCTAAAAACAGGGGATGCCCGGGACCGGCTACCCGGCTAACTCCCATCATAAAACTTTGCCACATCACCTCAATCCCTCGGGTTTTATCTTAAAAGAGACATGCCTGATCGTTTCATAAAATTTCATGATGCGTGCATTTCTTAAAATCATGCAATTTAAAAGCTTAGCCCGTTAATGTATAATTAACTCTTTCCTTTAAAATATTTACGTACATAGCATACTACATATATGATTAATTATACATTTACGGGCTTATACATTTTTCTACTTCGGTCGAGGATTGATTCCGGGGCCTGGCTCACCACTTCTAGACTAATCATCGCTCTAAACTCGATGAAACGAATGTTCACCCCTTTTAAACATTTTTGCCTAATTAAATTAAATTTAGACTTCTTAAAAATCAAGGCTAAAAGGGGCTAATTAAAATCAATTTTGACTTCTAGAAATCAATGGACTTATTAAAAATTGATTTTGACTTTTAAAATCAATTTAAATCAATTTTTGACTTTCAAAGCCGATTTTGACCAAAAGAACGATTTTGACCAAATTAAATCCCCAAAATAGATTTTTGACTCCAATAAAATTCCAAAGGCCCCAATTTCGACTAAAAACTTAAAATTAAACATAGCTTTAATTATTTAAAAGGTTTGACTCAATTTTGACCTTCTGGCTATTTTCTTTCAAATTGGACCTTTGACATAATAATTAAAATAACAGGTCCCTAATTAAAATGACTTGGACCGTTTTAAAACATTTGACTCGAGACTCGATGAACTGACCCCGGTCCAACGGAACCGGGTGAACCCGGCCAAATGAACGTATGTCGCACGCCGTGAGGGGCTGTCCGAGCCACTATGGATCTTCCGACGTCCAGACCTGAATCCTTTCTCTATGGACCACCTCTAGCCATCCCTAGGACCCCCTTGAACCGAGCCATGGTCACTAGAACCTGCCTCAACCGAATCCATACATAAACCGATCGAGATGATGAGAGAAAACGTGAGCCATGCGTGAGGTGCAATCAACAATGCATAGATCCGAAAAGAACACATCCAATTCATACAAATTTTCATAAAAATCAGTCTAATATGATTTAAATGGTGAGAAAAAAAGTTGATATCACATTCCTGGTTTGAAGAAGATGTAGATCTGCGAGGTACGGACGTTGTAGACACGAGATTGGGGCACCGCCGGATTTGGATCACCAAGTTTTATCAAGGATGAATGATTTTCGAAAGTTTTGTATTATGGGGAGTAGAGAGAATGGCTGGTGTTGATGAGGAGGCTAGGGTATGTGCAATTGTGAGTTATGAAAAAATACTGAGTGACAGAATTGACCGCTATGGGTTTAATTAGGAAAAATGGGAAAAAAGGGCAGACTTGCCCCTCTAATTAAATTAAAAAAGGTGCTTAAAACTCATATCTGGCCTTTAAAGATTACAAAATTTTGAAATCTATGCCTCCTCACATTTTAAAATGCCTTAAAACTCAATATAGCAGCCCGTAGGTGAAAAAACGGGTTTCCCCTCCAAAATAATTATAAAAATCCCAATTTTCATAAATTGTTGCTTAAAATAAATAATTTCATTCTCAAAAATCCATACTTAAAAATCTCAAAATCATTTTAATTCCGGTCGACCCTAATCTCCTCCACGCGTCCGTAGCTCAAGCAGACTAAAAAATAACACATGCATACCATGCAACATAAAATCATAAATAATTCACATAATAAGGCATGTAATCATCTAAACATATTTTCCCCCTAGTCATGCACTCATTTTTACGTAGTCAGGAAATTATAAGCGTTACAACTATAGTGTATGTTAAATGTGATAGTGGATATGATGGCTATCATTAAACACATCTAATAGTCACTGTGTATTCTAAACCTGTTCCTAGTCAATTGGTCCGTCCAAAAGAGGATAAGGGCCGCCCGAGCTTGAGACTAGCATCTGCGATGTGAAGTACCACGTTTCATTGGTAGGGAACATAGTGATGTTCTGAGCATGCAGATGGGTAGTGACCTGGTGATCTATCGAACTACCCTCGTTCGGACTTTCCAAGTGGTTACCATTTGTCGAGTGGATTAAGTCCGAGGTCTTGGTTGTATAGATTAGCCCTCATTACTCGAAATATCATTGAGACTCTACGTGATAGGTTCCTCACTTTGACACGTTTACCGACTCAGTTGGGGTCATCAGGTAGCGGGGTTGAGTAAGGTCCCGATGCATGTAGGAGTCGATGCTTCGTTGTCGAGGATTCACCGCTCGCCCTTGTGCGTGGATATCCTATGCTATCTGAGGAGATAATAGTGTGATAAATCTCTGGCCAGAGTACTAGATGTGTTTTGGATAAATGAGCTTATCTAGTAACACATGTGTAACGTCTAGAATTTCTGACTACGTAGAAATGAGTGCATGACTAGGGGGAAAATATTTTTAGATGATTACATGTCTTATTATGTGAATTATTTATGATTTTATGCTGCATGGTATGCATGTGTTATTTTTTTCAGCCTGTTTGAGCTACGGACGCGCGGACGAGATTAGGATCGACCGGAATGAAAATGATTTTTAGATTTTTAAGTTATGGGATTTTTAAGAATGAAGTTATTTTATTTTAAGCAACAATTTCTGAAAATTAGGATTTTTATAATTATTTTGGAGGGGAACCCGCTTTTCGCCTATACGGGCAGGTATATTGATTTTTAAGGCATTTTAAAATGTGAGGAGGCCTAGATTTCGAAATTTTGTAATCTTTAAAGCCCAAGTATGAGTTTAAGCACCTTTTTAATTTAATTCCAGCTGGGTCAAAGCTACGACCAGCAGAGAAACCTGGTAACGTGAAAACACTACAGGCAACAATACACCAGCCCCAGAGGGACATCGGGGGGCACAAGGAAAAAGCAACTGATAATATGCAAATGCTGTGCAAGGGATCAAGGCTACAACCGAAAGAAGGGAGCCAAAGGATCGCAACAACAGCTCAACAAGAAGATCTGATCAAAGGAAAGACAATCAGTGGCCACGGGTATACTGAGCACATGGGA
Organism: Dorcoceras hygrometricum; assembly: GCA_001598015.1. Taxonomy (NCBI): domain Eukaryota; kingdom Viridiplantae; phylum Streptophyta; class Magnoliopsida; order Lamiales; family Gesneriaceae; genus Dorcoceras; species Dorcoceras hygrometricum. The sequence goes on from KQ986467.1 coordinate 143,758, forward strand.
GCTACCCACTCATCTCCAATACACTATACCAGATGCTAACAACCAACTCCACCTGCTGTTGCTCACTCATGAGATATGGGAGCTACCCACTCCGCTCATAGCAGCTAAAAAACCCAGCAGGGAGAATGAGGTACGGGAGTTACCCGCTCAGCCTTCAAGGTATACGGGAACTACCCGCTCGTCCTTGAACATAGCATCATGGTCTCACAATTCAACAGAACATGCATAGCTAGCAAAACAGGGCTCGACAACAATATGCGTGTATGCAAATGCAACAGCTGATATTATAACACAGGCACAAGTAATAACAGCACAGTGCATACACAATAGGCACATAATCCATGCTCAATCCTAAGCTGTAAACAAGCTCACATCCGTAACTCAATTCTCTGTGCAATAATTACTACAAGCAGATTGCCACAATGACGTCCCGAGCACACAGATCTACCACCTGCTCAACGGTAACACACAATTCCTCGGGGACCGTAGCACAAAACACAGCAGCTGGGAGTTACAAACTCCACCAGCGCTAATACTACCTCTCTAACTCAACAGAAAGCTCTAAACAAAGCTTAAAGGCAGGAACTTTACTTTACCCCAACAAGCTAGGAGCGAAATCCGACGCTTATGCTAACAGACTACACAAGGGAGATGTCTTCGCATACCTCACCAGCTTAAAGAAAACATTCGAAAACAATATCCAAACGAAGCGTCTCAGCAAGAGGAGTCCAACGCTACCACTCTTACTCTCGTCAGAGCTGCCTACCGCTGGCAATCGAAGAAGATAAGGTACGATGAACAGTAGCTAGGGTATCGCGACAGGATTTGGCAATCGGGAAAATATTCGAAGTATGGAAACTGGATACTCAATTCGAAGATCAAGTCCTCTAATAAAAGCCCAGGCTTCTCACAGCTGAAGAAACAGTATCCACCAACTTAGTCTATCGCAACTGGTATTCCCGCTCGCAAATAGATCTTGCAACAGACCTCTCTCTACGCCAAAACAGCGATCGCTACTAACTCAAATGACATCCCAGAGAACTACTGTTGAAACTGGACACGTCACCCGCTACTCACTGCTGAACACTAACCAACATCTGTTATAAATGCTACAACAGATCTCTCGCACAGCTGACGCTAAGGCAACTCACAGCTGGGTCTTCTTCGCTAATCCAAAACGATGTCGTTCCAACTAATCCAAACGACGACATAGAACTACTCACTTCTGAAACACGCTATAGCGCTCTCTACTGCTCAGCGACAACAGATCTTGCTACGACTGCTGAATACACCACTATTGTTGACGTCACCAATGCTGAGCGCCAACATTCAGCAATAACTCGCGCTAACTGCTGAACAGATTCCGTGCCAACTATAACTCTCCATAACTGTTCCAAGGGCTAAAACAAAACCCGATAGCTTCTCAAAGCTCATCAACACAAAGCTTATCTCAATAAAACCCGATTAATTAACTCCATTAATCTTATCAGCTTTCGGGTCACACACGGACGTTGCGCCCGCTGGCCGGTACCCGTGCGTGCACGTCGCACAGGATGGTGCGCACACCCGCCGCCCCACCTGCGTGAGCTGGTCGCGCAGGTGGCCGCCCCCCGTGCGCACACGTTGCTCGCAGGGGCACGCACAGCGTGCAGAACGCGTGCTGCACGCGTGCGGGCGGCGGGCACCGCGCATGTTGCGTTGCCAGGGCGGAGATGTGGTGGCGAATTTTGAATTCTAGGGTTTCGGGCCTGTCCCGGACGGCCCGAGGGGTTTTGGGCCAATACTTGCTATTGGGCCTTTTTGGTTGGATCAAAATTAATATTTGAAAATTTTGAGACATTGGGCCTAAAATTGTTTTAAGCCCAAAATTGATGCAATTAAAATAACAAAATAAGATTTTATTTATAAAATATGGTTTTATATTTAAAATATGATTTTTTTGGATAAAATCAAATTTGATTTGATTATTTTATTTATGTCAATTAATTGAGTTAATTGAATGGATAATGTTTGGGATGATCGAGAGCAATGTCCAATGTGTTAGGTGTATTCTAGATTTTACAATTCATGGTTGTAATATTGTTGAATTCATTTCAAAGTGGGCCTGATTTATGGCCCGTTCCCACCACTTTAAAATGTATCCCTATTTGTCATGACTATTTAAATGTAAATATTAGACTTAGTGGGAGGATAATTTTGAAGATGGTGGAGATGATGATCAAAGATATTGAAGACCAAAGACTCGTAAAACTGGAAGCTTATGTAATAGGATTTCATTTGCATATTGCATGACACCTAGGATTGGACCTAGATCCGTGCTTGGCAACCACAGATCGCATAGCTCTCGCTCATCGATCATCCCAATTATATATGTGATATATATCTGTTGAATCCACAATTTTTAAATTTGATTTAAAATTATTGAGACCAAATTTCAAAATTAAAATCCCTCATTTTAAATTTGATTTAAAATTTATATCAAGATTAAAAGTTTCATGATTAAATTTAAGGAACTTAGTTTGTTGATAATTATGAAAAAATGTGATAAAATGTTATCTAAGGGATTCGTTTATAGACTGGCTTAAAAAAGGCTAGTACCGGCTAAGCCTCCCTGAAGGACGTTGCTTTGTCTACCGAGATTGTTTTTTAAGTAGGCCTTAGCCCCTCCAACCACCTGGAAGCACTCTTAGACAATGTTAGTCCATGATTCTTAATTGATCAGAAACAAAAGTTTTTTCTATAAGATCATGAAACTAATGGAATTTAAATAATTGTTTAAAATTTCCTACCTTCCTATTAACAATGAGTGTACGTCGATGCTACCCGCATACATAGCCCGACTCATATTATTGGTGGGGGTTCTGTGTGCCGGAAAGCTGTACACATCATTGACACTTGCTGTGAGTTAATATTAGTGGGACATTAAGGGGACCGTCCATCACGAATCAACATTGATGGGTCATCTTGACACGTGATAGTAATCGGCGTCATATTATTGGGCCCTTACTGGACGTGATCCTTACTGGACGTGATGTAAATACATATAAATTGCACCTATTGCAATTGGGCTATACCTTTTGAGGGTCATGGTTTGCTGATATAATTCGAAATCATGATTTCTTGATTGGACTCCGTGTACCCACTAAGAAAACTTGCTTTCTCGATTTCATTATAGGGTGGTGAAATCGTTAAAATAGTGGGAGGGTAATTCATAAAACTTAATGATCATGTTTTATGTCTTAGCGTTTTCATGAATAGTCAGTAATGTATATCTGTTTTTCTTTTCAGTATAAACTGCTTTCATTATGTCTTCGATCAAAAATCCACTTGTTGCTATACTAGATAGCAACAAGTTCACTGGCTTAAACTACCAAGATTGGCTTCGAAACCTCAAGATTGTCTTGGATTCGGAGAAACTTCTCCACACGCTAGAGAAGAGCCCTCCGAAGGGAGCCCATTCCAATGTTAGTCCTGAGGAGCTGGCGAAGCTGGAAAAATGGTTGGATGATGAGCTTAAGACACGATGCTATATGATAGCATCCACGTCCAACGAATTGCAGCGACGATTTGAGAAGACGGAGTATGCTGCTGGCATATACCTTCATCTCAAGGAGCTGTATGGGGAGAACTCTCGGATTGAGAGTTTCACTACTGTCAAGGAGCTCATGATGAGTCGCATGCGCGAGTGGACTTCGGTCCGCGAGAATGGGTTCCGTAAGATTAGGCTCATTGAGAAGCTAGTGGGCCTTGATATCTCGCTTCCACATGCACTGTCTGTGGATCTGCTTCTCCTATCTCTGCCTACTGCGTTCGACCCATTTGTGGTCAACTTTAACATGAACAAGCTGGAGGCCACCCTTGAAGAGGTGGTAAACATGCTTGTCATGTTCGAGGGGACCATAAAGACTAGTGGGCCTTGATATCTCGCTTCCACATGCACTGTCTGTGGATCTGCTTCTCCTATCTCTGCCTACTGCGTTCGACCCATTTGTGGTCAACTTTAACATGAACAAGCTGGAGGCCACCCTTGAAGAGGTGGTAAACATGCTTGTCATGTTCGAGGGGACCATAAAGAAGGACAAGTCCGTCCTCCTTTTGGGCTCTTCTTCCTCTGCGAAGAAGGGGCCCAAACACAAGGGTAAGAAGCATTTTGCCTCTGCGAAGGAGGGAAAGCCCGCCAAGAAGCCCAAGGCATGGACTTCAAAGTCGAACAAATCTAGGATGTTTGTCACCACTGCCACAAGTCTGGGCATTGGAGGCGAAAGTGTAAGGATTACCTCGAGCAGTTGCGAACTGCGAAAGGTATGTTCTACATTGAAATAAATATGTCTCTTAACTCGACTTCTTGGGTACTTGATACCGGATGTGGATCTCATATCTGCAATGACTTGCAGGTAATTACAAGAAGCCGGCGTCTTAGAGAGGGTGAGACCCACTTGAGGCTAGGAAACGGAGCAAGGGTTACGGCCGAAGCTATAGGAGATGTTCATTTATTTCTTTCTTCAAATTTTAAGTTGTTGTTGAGAAACGTTTAATTTGTTCCTGAATTAATAAAGAACATCATTTCCGTTTCTATGCTTGATAGTGATGGATATTTTTGTCATTTGCCAATTAGATTTGAAATATTTACAAGAATAAATGTTTCATTGGAATTGGGGAATGCGAAAACGATCTATACGCCTTAAATTGAGAGAAGTTCCAACTCGCGACGTGGAAACACACACAACAACGATAAAAAGGAAAAACGATAGTTTGAACCCGGCACAACTTTGGCACACTAGGCTAAGTCATGTTTCCTTAAATAGGATGAACAAGTTTATTAAGAGTGACAATGTTAGAGTAGATGCCCAACTAGCCAACTTGTGGCGTGTGGGTTTATAGACTCTTGTATATGACAATCTTTATATATGATATTCGCATTTCATTTATGGCATTCTTTAATTTCATTGTGTTGTATGATGATTAACAATTGCGTTGAGTAAAGACCTAGAATGCACTATAGTGTATGTTAGATGTGATAGTGGGTATGACGGCTATCATTAAACACATCTGACAATGTTAGAGTAGATGCCCAACTAGCCAACTTGTGGCGTGTGGGTTTATAGACTCTTGTATATGACAATCTTTATATATGATATTCGCATTTCATTTATGGCATTCTTTACTTTCATTGTGTTGTATAATGATTAACAATTGCGTTGAGTAAAGACCAAGAATGCACTATAGTGTATGTTAGATGTGATAGTGGGTATGACGGCTATCACGAAACACATCTAATAGTCACTGTGTATTCTGAATTAGTTCCTAGTC
>KQ986467.1:159716-176688 GCA_001598015.1 Dorcoceras hygrometricum
GACAATGTTAGAGTAGATGCCCAACTAGCCAACTTGTGGCGTGTGGGTTTATAGACTCTTGTATATGACAATCTTTATATATGATATTCGCATTTCATTTATGGCATTCTTTACTTTCATTGTGTTGTATAATGATTAACAATTGCGTTGAGTAAAGACCAAGAATGCACTATAGTGTATGTTAGATGTGATAGTGGGTATGACGGCTATCACGAAACACATCTAATAGTCACTGTGTAATTCCCGCACGGATACTGAGCTCAATGTGTTGAGCATAGGAATAGGATTTTGGGGAGTGCGACTTCCTAAAAGTCAACAGGGGTCAAATCGTGATTTCCCGCTGTTGAGGGGCAAAACGGTCATTTTGCACTGGTGTTCTGAAAAATGGTTTTTCAGATCATAGTATTCAGTTTTGGAAACTGAGTCGATCGGTCCGATCTGATCGGCGATCAGAGTTACGATGAAGTCACGGTGATAGGGATAAATCGAATGTTCATACGTTGGACCCGGGCCCGTTGGGCCGGTCCAAGTCCATCACTAATCTACTTAAGGTAGACTAGGGCTTCATAACTCACAATCACAACTCTTAACCCTAACCCTAGCATCTAAGTGCGCCGCCCCCTTCCTCTCCTCAAAAGCCGCCGCCGCAGCCGCCTTGCGCCGCGGCCGCCGTTGCCGGAATTTGTTCCGGCCAACTTGACGAGGAGAATCCGTCCGCGCTAATCTCGTCAGGCCTTCTAGTGCAGGCTGAAGAAGGAGTCTCCCTTCCGATCGTGGACCTGATTGACGTAATCTACCACCGCCTACCGTGAAGAGCCGGCGTTCTTGTAATTCCGGTTGGAGTCAGGCACGAGTTGCCAGCAAGGTAATCAACGAAAACACCCTATGAATGGTTCATATTGTGTTTGAATTTTATTGTATTGATCGTCTCCCGGGCAATTTGGTTTTCCGCTAAGCCCCAGGAGGCGGGATCCGGATCCTACACCGTTGTTCCCCAACAGACAAGTCTAATATGTCTGATATTAACTCCCTACCAACTTGTGAATCTTGTCTAAAGGGAAAGATGTCGAAATTGCCTTTCCCGAGCAAGCCTGAACGTACTCAAGGCCTACTGGATTTGATCCATACTGATGTGTGTGGCCCACTTAGCATTTGTACTAAGTTCGATCACACCTACTTCATCACCTTTACCGATGATCACTCTAGGTATGGGTACTTGTACTTAATGAAGCACAAGTCTGAATCCTTTGAAAGGTACAAGGAATTCAAGGCTGAAGTAGAAAATCAACTGGGAAAAAGTATTAAAACACTTAGATCCGATCGAGGTGGAGAATACTTGAGTGCCGAGTTCCATGACTATCTTAAAGAGAATGATATTCTCTCACAGTGGACCCATCCGACCACACCACAGCTCAACGGTGTAGCAGAGCGTCGTAATCGAACCTTGATGGACATGGTTCGATCTATGATGAGTTTCACTGAACTTCCTGCTTCGTTTTGGGGATATGCACTCGAAATGGCCGTAATGTTGTTGAACAATGTCCACACCAAGGCATTAAAACACTTAGATCCGATCGAGGTGGAGAATACTTGAGTGCCGAGTTCCATGACTATCTTAAAGAGAATGATATTCTCTCACAGTGGACCCATCCGACCACACCACAGCTCAACGGTGTAGCAGAGCGTCGTAATCGAACCTTGATGGACATGGTTCGATCTATGATGAGTTTCACTGAACTTCCTGCTTCGTTTTGGGGATATGCACTCGAAATGGCCGTAATGTTGTTGAACAATGTCCACACCAAGGCAGTGGATAAATGTAACGCCCCAAAATACATAGGACCACATAAATGAACCTTTTATATTTTAAGGGTTAAATTGATATTTCGATTTTAGCATGAGATTTTTTATTTATTTCAAAGTTGATTTCTTAAGTTTCAGCATTGAGACACGACGTGAGCAGATTCCAGGTAGATCTCACCTCAAGTGCAAGACACGAGCAGATTTCTTAGTTATTTCGAAAATGTTTTAATGAGCAAACTGTTCTTTTTAAATCCATTTTGGAAAATTTTCAAGATAATACCGAGAGAGAAATTTTACTAGATTTCACAAATATAGGTATGGTGTGTCATGCTTAATCATAACACATCATCTGCCAATAATCCTCCTCCCTTATAATGTTTTTTCGAAAGAAAAGTGAAGTTCATTTTCCACTTGTTGAAGAAACCTCTTTCTTGTTCGCTCAAATATTTCAAAGGAGCTCGTTATGGCGGCTTGAGGGAGGATTTCTGGAGAAATCAACTATCTTCGTGTTTCTCAGTTTTAGGCAAGTAAAAGCTGATTTTTGCTACACAATTTTAAAGCATATATTCTTTTTCAGTATGTGTTTCTTGCCTGTTTATGTTAAAGACAAATTTAAGTTCATTTTTACGTATGTTCAAGAACGTTTAAGAAAAGTAAAGATCGGGTTCAGAAATATGTTTCTGTTTTAAAGCTTTTCAGAATGTTTTAATGAAGATAGGGATGTTTTAAGTACTGAGTAGTTCAGATTTGAGTCATTGTATGTTCAAGAAAATTCTTCTTCCAGGTGTTTGGTGACGTCTAGACTTGATTTCTAGTAATCGGTGATGCTGGTTAAATCGGAGAATAGATCTGGTTTGATAAGTAGCACTGGTATCGTGGAAGTCGTTCGGATGTCACAACACTAGTTATATAGCCAGATTTCTATGTCATATGTTAACAACCAGATTTCATGTTAACATCTGAAATTAGTCAGATTCTATATTGTCGACTATTTCACCTTTGCATTGACATCTGAGTTGACCAATCCAATTGCGCTGACATATGACTTGACCAATCCAATTGGGTTGACATCTGAGTTGACCAATCCAATGGTGTTGACATCTGAGTTGACCGATGTTACATATGTTTTTACACCCAAAACACTATTCCTATGGTGACATCTGTTCTCTCGCTAGTATTATTGTTTCATAGTCAAATTTGTTTCAATGATTAGCGACGTATTTCCCTAGTCAGACTTCTGTATCACGCTAACGGCGCTGTTTCATTTGTCATATCTGTTTCAACGTTAGCGATACCATGCCGATAGACAAATATGTTTTATGATAGAGATCAGTTTTTAATTCCCGAATATGATTTTGTTAGACAGATCCATTTCATTTCAGTGATGAGTTCCCAGTAGTCAAATCCGATGCTCAGTAGATGTGAGGATTGAGAAATTTGATTCGTGATTAATCTGTTTCGTAGTATTAGTCATGGGATTTTGGGTTGTCGAATTTCTCTAAGTGTTAGAAACCAGTCGCAACGAAATTCAAGAGTCAACGTGAGTCAACGGTACTGTAGCTCGTAGCTGGTGGAATTTAAATCAGTAGTTGCGCTTGGTGAGGTTGCTGCTGGCAGCAGGCGCGCAATTGCGAAAATGATCGAGGAAGCGACACGTGTTGGTCAACCTTTTGGTGTTGACTGCTGGATTGTAGCGCTATCAGCTGTTGCGTTGTGAGGAATTGTCCCAGCTGAATGACCAGCTGCTGGTTTGAGGAACCAGCCGTGGGAGAAACGCGACGTCGTTTTATTAAGTTGAAACGCAGCGTTTTGGGTATTGCGTCTGGTACCAGTAGCGAGGGATCTGTTGCGTGGTTTATCTAGTTGCTGGGTTGATTAACCAGCTGTTGACAAATATGATGACGTGTCCTTTACGTCGTCGTTTTGAATTGTTTCGCTTAACCAGTCGCTGGTGGTTTTTGAAGGAATCTGTTACCAGTTTTTGGTTGCTTCGCAAGAGAAATCTGTTGTCAGCTGGTGGAATGCTGCGGCGTCCTTTTGTTTAGTTGGAACGGTGTCGTTTTGATGCTACTTTGCAAATGAAACGCCTGGTGTTTGCTGCTGGTTTTGTTAAGAGGAAAATCTGGTTTCTATTGAAAGCAACGACTGGTATCTGTTGTGAGATACCTACTGTTCACGACGTCTGGTTATTTTGAGAACATCAGCAGTTGGATTTAGATATATTTATAGATAAGTGTTGATCGACACTTAGAATTATTCTGAACCTGATATTTCTTATCTCTATATCCCAACCCTCGTTTTAGCTACTGTTCACCGTGACTTTTCTCCGTCGATTGCCGCAGCTTCACGTCCTTGTTTTGAGTGAACTTGGTGGCGCTGGATTCCTTGTGAGTTGCTCTACCGATTGTTACCCATTTGAGGCTGTTGAAAGACCTTGGGAAGGATCGCGAAGTTGCTGCTTTCTTCGTGTAGTGGAACATGTTAGTTCTCTACTAATTTCAGCTTCTGGGTAAGCATTTTCCTACCGTTCTAAGCGTAGTATTGGCTTTAGTACTTTGTTTAGAAGTAGAACTGGATTCGAGTTCTTGGCCGTAGGAATTTGTATGTTGAGGTTCAGATTTGAGTTAGATATGAACTAAGAATGAGATGCCTTGTACAGATTTCAGCTTCAAGGAACTTCGTTGTGGTTGGACGTGATCAGCGAAGGGTAGAATTGTGCAGGAAGAAACTGCCGTTCCTTGGTAATTATCTGTTGAGGTAGAATTAGCTTTAAGGTACGATTGAGCGTGATTTAACAGATTCGAGCATAACCTGCTAGTATTTAAGTTATGAGTTTGGCTTCTATGGAATCTGTGATTATGTGAACTACCTGAGCTACTAATTTGTATGCGTTGTTTACATATTCTATGCATGTAGAAATCAGATATGTTTTCCTTGTCATTCATGCATACATCTTGAGCCAGATTGATCGATTGATGACCCGAGATTAGAGCCACGTTGTGGCTGGGAGACTGATGTGGTGTGCCTGAAAAGTCCAACGCTATCATCGGAGTGGTGCGCGACTGAATTGTCGTTTCGGAATACCACCGAGCTGTGATGGCTGACGGGCCGGAATATCAAGGACCGATGATTCCATCGATTGACTTACTGTGTGGGTTTAGAGGCTCGACTGATTTTGATTTGCCAGTTTATTTACTGGTCTTGATATCCGATTTTCCTTGATAGCCTCATGCATCTCATGACTTTAGATACTGCATGTTTATGAGTTGCTGTTTATTTTAGAGCTCTTCGTACTGAGGCTTGACCTTGTATTTCTTTTCCTGCTTTGTGTTGTTTGGGTCTGTGTTACCCATTTGCAGGATCTTCAGGTAACCAGGCTGGACCAAGTGGAGGGCCAACTGGTCGATCCCCGTTTCCTTGAGTCCCAGTCTATTTATGATATGTATTGAACCGGGAGATGCCCCGTGTTTTATTGTATTTGGGGATTTTTATTTTGAACTGAATATTATTGTTGATACCTGAATTGTTGGAGTTTGAGTTAACTATTATTTTGATTATGAATATTTTGAATGATGTTTTAAGTTCAGGCCCATTTGTATTTCGAAAATTTTAAGCCCGATTTTACGCTTCAGTGATTATGTGCTTAATTGTATCTAATCTTGTGAGATTAGCACGCTGCCTGACAGTAGAATTTTAAAGAGAAGTGTGTTTTGAAATAAAGTGAAACCCAACACTGTTCAAAGCTGATTTCAACCAGATATGAGTTTAAAGGAAGAAAAGTTTAGTTTTAAAGGATTTATGGCATAGATAACAGACGGTCACAAAGGAAGGGTGAGCAGCTGTCCAGATGTCAGTTGCCCTTTCATAAAGGAAGGGTGAGCAGTCGTCGAGACTGTCGATTGCCCTTTCACAATGAGCTATATGCTAAGACTGAATTCAGAAGTCATTTGATCAAGTGCACAACGGACCTAAAAAGAGCTTCTAAGCCATAAATCACAAGAAATTAATGAAGGTATCTGGGCTATTATCCCCACATCCGAGTTTATGAAAGAAAGTTTATGTTTAAATGTATTCCTTTAAACTAAGTTATGTTAAAGTAAGAAGTCTGCCTGCATTATGTGATTTTGTTATTCTCAGATTTTACTTGCTGAGCCCCTAGGCTCATTAGCTTTTAAATGGTGCAGGTGAGACAGATCTGGGGCAAGCGGGAGGTGGAAACTAAATTGGCTGTGGTGTTGTGTTTATCTATGTCTAGCGTTTCCGTGTGTTAGTAGTTGATATTGTTTTTGATCTTTTGTCAAGTCTGTATTAGATCCATTACAACAATAGTAAATTCATATAGAATTTCAGAAGTTGTAATATCGCATTTTGCATTATACGAAATCGATTGTTGAGAAATTTGTTCCGCTACTTATTACCTGGCGCCATAAAACTTGTGTTTGTGTTTCGAAAATATTTAGTTATAAGGAATACAGATTATAACAATTTCCATTCAGCCCTTCCTTTTCTTTTAATTATTTAAATTAATTCAATTTAGTTGACCCCATGGGTTTGGGTGTCACAACTTGGTATCATAGCATGGTCCTGAGATAAACACACGCACTTCCAGTTGAAACAGATTTCATCGACCGTTTTCCAGAGCTGTGAGTTTATTTTATGTTTCAGAGCATTATTTTTAGAATTTGCATGTTCTGATAATTATATTGTGGTGGATTTCGGGCTATAGATCATAAGATGTCATGCAGAGGAAGAGGTAGAAGGGGTAATCCCTTAGAAGAAACCAAACCTGACAATAATTCTAGTATCGCTCAACTCTTAAGACTGCTGGTAGAGCAAACCGGCAGAGGTAATGGCCAATCTTCTAGTAGTAGAGGACCAAGCCATGATGATCCTTAAGAGAAGTTCAGAAGGCAGAAGCCGAAGGAGTTTAGTGGAACAATCAATCCACTGGTTGCTGAGAGTTGGATTAAGTCGATGGAGGTTATTTTTGAGTACCTCCAAATGTCAGATTTGGATAGGCCTAGGTGCGCTATCTACATGTTGAGAGATGATGCCATGATTTGGTGGGAAGGAGCTAAGTTATCGGTGGATTTGACAAATCTTACTTGGGCAGATTTCAAGAAAGTGTTCTTTGAGCAATAATTCACAGAAGACAAGAGGTCTGAGTTGAAGAGGGAGTTTCTGACTTTGAAACAAGGAAGCACGACCGTGCAAGAGTACGTGCGGATGTTGAAAGAGGGTGTTACTTTGTACCTCTCATAGGTAATGACCCAGAGGAGAAGTTAAGTCACTTTGTGGAAGGACTAAAGCCTATGTTCAAGATGAATGTTAGGCTATCTGTGCCCAAGACTTATAGAGAAGCAGTGGATAGAGCCCTGCGAATTGAAAGAGATTGGAAGGACGTGGATGAAGAAAGGAAGCAGAAGAGGCATGCCTTTCAGCAGAAGGATATGAGGCCATTCAAGAAGCAGAATAAGAATCAGCAGAAGCCTCAAGAGCAGAAACCTCTACCCATCCAACCCCTTAACACAGTTCCTGTTAGCAACATCAGACCCGTGTGCCCTAAGTGTCAGAGAACTCACCCTGGTCAGTGCGGACTTGGACAGAATGTTTGCTATAAATGTGGATTGCCAGGGCATATTATGAAGAATTGCCCAAAGATGAAGCAGCTGGGGACCAGTAGGGCTTATGTAATGACAGCTGAGCAGGCCAATCCAGATTCGAAAGTGGTTACGGGTAAGATCTTGATTTCTGGTTCGCCCTCTATAGCATTGATAGATTCAGGAGGTACTCATTCTTTTATAGCAGCCAAGTTTTCTAAGAAGTTACTAATCAGACCTTATCAAGTAACTATAGGCTTTTGTGTAACAGTACCTTCAGGGGAAGAGTTGGTGTCTCATGACTTGTTTCCAGATTTAGAACGTAGGCTTCAAGGGCGTTTGATTACTGCAGATTTGATAGTGCTACCAATGCCTGAGTTCGATTTGAGATTGGGAATGGATTGGTTAACCAAGTATGGAGTAGTAATTGATTTTAAGTTCAGAACAGTAGTGGTTAACCCACCAAGAGGAGACCCATTTATGTTTGAAGCCAATGAGACTTGTAGGATTCCACGCATTATAACAGCTCTTAAGGCTCAACGCTGTTTGACGAAAAGGTGGGGAAGGATTTTTGATAAGTCTGTCATCCTTAGTAACGACTAGTAAGCCCCAACTTTCAGAGGTGGAGGTAGTGAATGAGTTTCTCGAGGTCTTTCCAGAGGATATACAAGGACTACCACTAGATAGAGAGCTGGAATTTTCGAATTGACTTAGTACCAGGAGCAGCCCCTGTATCTAGACCACCCTATCGTTTAGCCCCATCAGAAATGAAGGAATTTAAGGAACAGATACAAGATCTGTTAGAGAAAGGATTTATTAGACCAAGCACTTAACCTTGGGGAGCCCCTGATCTTTTTGTCAAGAATAAAGACGGGAGTTTGAGGTTATGTATAGATTACCGAGAGTTTAATAAGTTAACTATTAAGAATAAATATCCCCTTCCTAGGATTGAGGATCTTTTTGACCAGTTAAAGGGATCGATAGTCTTCTCTAAGATCGACTTGAGATCTGGATATCACCAGTTAAAGATTAAGGCAGCAGATATCTATAAGACAGCCTTTAGAACTCGTTATGGTCACTATGAGTTTTTAGTGATGCCTTTTGATTTAACTAATGCCCCATCAGCTTTTATGGATTTAATGAATAGAGTTTTTCAACCATTTCTGGACCAATTCGTAGTTGTATTCATAGATTACATCTTAGTATACTCTAAGACCAGATCTGAGCATGTCGAACATTTGAGGATAGTGCTTCAAGTTTTGAAGGATAAGCGATTGTTTTCCAAATTTAGTAAATGTGATTTCTGGTTGGAGAAAGTTGCATTCATAGGTCATATTATATCTAAGGATGGATTGGAAGTAGACCCAGCCAAGGTAAAAGCTGTTCGTTACTGGCCGGTACCAAAATCTATTTCAGAAGTAAGGAGTTTCTTGGGATTAGCTGGTATTACAGGCGATTTATCCAAGGATTCTCCAAGATAGCAGTTCCCTTGACCTCGTTAACAAGAAAGCAGGTTAAGTATGATTGGACCCCAGAATGTCAATTCAGCTTTGACAAGTTGAAGCAAGCGCTGATAGAAGCCCATGTGCTAACCATGCCATCGGATTAAGGAAAGTTTGTCATATATACAGATGCATCTAAGTTGGGTTTAGGTGCTTTACTAATGCAGGACCGAAGACTGATTTCCTATGCTTCCAGACAACTTAAGGATCATGAGAAGAATTATCCCACGCATGACCTAGAGTTGGCATCTGTAGTTTTTTCCCTTAAGATCTGGAGAAATTATCTTTATGGGGAGAAGTGTGAGATTTTCACTATTCATAAGAGCCTCAAATACTTTTTCACTCAGAAGGAACTTAATATGAGGTAGAGGAGATGGCTAGAGATGGTGAAGGATTACGATTGCACAATCAACTATCATCTGGGAAAGGCTAACGTGGTTGCTGATACTTTAAGTAGGAAATCTGTTGGTTTAGCCCAGCTCTATGTCCCGAGACCATGGTTTGAGAAGTCTGGAATAGAAATAATGCCCAAAGGTAGCGCTGTGATTTTAGCAGATCTCTACATAAGTTCAAATCTGATAGATCAGATTCGAGAGGGACAACCTAAAGATGAGCAACTTCAGAAGTGGGTTAAGAAAGATAGAGAAAGAGGTAGCAACCTCTACTTTTCAGAAGGAGGAGTAATCAAATTTCATGACAGGATCTGGGTGCCCCAAGTAGACACCCTGAGGTCAGATCTCATGACGGAGGCCCATATAGCCCCATAGACTGTACATCCGGGGAGTACTAAAATGTATAAGGACCTCCTGAAGTTGTATTGGTGGCCAGGAATAAAGCGAGACATCTCTAGATTGTTGGGGAACAACGGTGTAGGATCCGGATCCTGTCTCCCGGTGAGGCAGCGGAAGAACAAAATTTGGCCGGGAGACGTTCAATACAATTTGAAATCATGCAAACTATGAACCATTCATAGGGTGTTTTTGTTGATTACCTTGCTGGCAACTCGTGTCTGGCTCCGAACAGTTTTGCGAGGAAACCGGCACTTCACGGTAGGCGGCGGTAGATTACGTCAATCAGGTCCACGACTGGAAACGATATCCCTCCGATCAGCCTGCACTAGAAGACTGATGGATTTTATCACCAACGGATTCTCCTCAAAAAGTTGGCCGGAACAAATTCCGGCGAGGGAGGCGGCGGCGTGAGGAGAGGAAATGAGGCGGCGGCTTTTAGAGCTCTAGGGTTTGTGTAATCAAGTATCAAGTGTTATGATTATTAGTTATGAAGCCCTTAAGTCTAATTAAATAGACTTGTGATAGACTTGGACCGGCCCAACGGGCCCGGGTCCAACGGATGAACATTCGGTTCATCCCTATCACCGTGACTTCATCATAACTTCGATCGCCGATCAGATCGGACCGATAGACTCAGTTTCTAAAACTGAATACTATGATCTGAAAAACCATTTTTCAGAACCCTAGTGCAAAATGACCGTTTTGCCCATCAACAGCGGGAAATCACGATTTGACCCGTGTTGACTTTCAGGAAGTCGCACTCCCCAAACTCCTCTTCCCATTCTCAACACATTGAGCTCAGTATCCTTGCGGGAATCTAGAATCCAGTACTTGTGTGACCCTCAATGGTTCAGGGATACAGCTACCCGTGGGCCCACAACCATTGTGGCTCCGGAATCACAATTCCCGACTTGCCCATCGGATCATGGTAAGATCGTCTAGCAACATCGCCCCATGATCCCCTAGGTATCACTGATAGTGCATGCAATAACCAGTTGGTCGTGGTTAGCGTACAGTACGGTCCTTTAAATCCATATATCCCGATCAGATCAACGACCATTGGTAAATCGAGAGTCGCTAAAGATCCGATAGCTATGCATACATCTTGGAGATCGGATAGTGACATCGTGAGTGTAACTAGGTAAACCCATTTACCTAAAACACTTCTAGTACTCTGGCCAGAGATTTATACACTATTATCCCCTCAGATAGCATAAGATATCCACGCATGTCTGCGAGCGGTGAATCCTCGACAACGATGCATCGACTCCTACATGCATCGGGGTCTCACCCAATCCCGCCGCCTAATGACCCAATGTGAGTCGGAAAACGGGTCAAGGTGAGGCGCCTATCATGTAGAGCCTCAATGTCGTTTCGAGTCGTGAGGACTAATCAGTACAACCAAGACCTCGGACTTATCCACTCGACAAATGGTAACCCCTTGGAATGTCCGAACGAGGGTAGTTCGATAGATCACCAGGTCACTATCTATCTGCATGCTCAGAACATCACAATGTTCCCTACCAATGAAACATGGTACTTCGCATCGCAGATACTAGTCTCGATCTCGGGCGGCCTTATCCTCATTTTGACGGCCCAATCGACTAGGAACTAATTCAGAATACACAGTGACTATTAGATGTGTTTCATGATAGCCGTCATACCCACTATCACATCTAACATACACTATAGTGCATTCTAGATCTTTACTCAACGCAATTGTTAATCATCATACAACACAATGAAAGTAAAGAATGCCATAAGTAAATGCGAATATCATATATAAAGATTGTCATATACAAGAGTCTATAAACCCACACGCCACAAGTTGGCTAGTTGGGCATCTACTCTAACAATCTCCCACTTGCCCTAAAGCCAACTACTCATCAGACGCAGTCCCATTGTTTCGCGATGTTTTTCAAACAACGGTCCAGGCAAGGGCTTCGTAAGTGGATCAGCAACGTTTTCCGCAGAGGAGACTCTCTCAACTTCTATGTCACCTCTAGCCACAATATCCCGGATTATGTGGTATTTCCTCAGTATGTGTTTGGATCTTTGGTGAGACATAGGCTCCATTGCTTGCGCAACGGCACCCGTGTTGTCGCAGTACACCAGGACTGGACCTACTCCATTAGGAATGACGCCCAACTCTTGGATGAATTCCTTATCCAAACCGCCTCCTTAGCAGCAGCTGATGCTGCGATTGACTCAGCCTCAGTGGTTGAATCCGCGATGGTGTCTTGCTTGGAACTCTTCCAAGAGACAGCACCACCATTGAGCATGAATACAAATCCAGAGGTTGACTTCGAATCATCCACGTCACACTGGAAGCTAGAATCAGTGTAGCCTTCCAGTTTCAGTTCACCACCCCCATAGACCATGAACATATTCTTAGTCCTTCGTAAGTACTTAAGAATATCCTTCACAGCCTTCCAATGCAATTGGTCGGGGTTGGCCTGGTAGCGGCTCGTGACACTCAGAGCATATGCGACATCCGGTCTAGTCGAGATAATGCCATACATAATACTACCTATTGCCGAGGCATATGGCACACGTGTCATACTCTCTATCTCCTCATCAGTCTTCGGACACATAGACTTAGATAGAGTGACCCCGTGGCACATAGGTAGGTGTCCTCTCTTGGACTCTTCCATAGAGAACCTCTTAAGTATGGTATCGATGTAGGTAGCTTGGGTGAGTTCGAGCATCCGTTTCGATCTATCCCGATAGATCTGTATTCCAAGAATATAGTATGCTTCACCCATGTCTTTCATCGAAAATCTACTAGACAACCATACTTTAGTTGATTGCAGCATTCCTACATCATTCCCAATGAGTAGAATGTCATCAACATAAAGTACGAGGAATGTCACAGCGCTTTTAACTACCTTCTTATAAACACATGGCTCCTCGGGATTCTTGATGAAACAAAATTCCTTAATTGTTTCATCGAATCTCAGGTTCCAACTTCGTGATGCTTGTTTGAGACCGTATATCGATCTCTGAAGCTTGCATACCTTATGCTCGCTTCCAACGGATGTGAAACCATCAGGCTACGTCATATAGATCTCTTCCTTAATTTTTCCATTAAGGAACGCAGTTTTCACATCCATTTTCCATATCTCATAGTCGTACCATGCGGCTATGGCTAATAAGATTCTAATTGACTTGAAAATCGCGACTGGCGAGAAGGTTTCATCATAGTCAACA
Organism: Dorcoceras hygrometricum; assembly: GCA_001598015.1. Classification (NCBI taxonomy): domain Eukaryota; kingdom Viridiplantae; phylum Streptophyta; class Magnoliopsida; order Lamiales; family Gesneriaceae; genus Dorcoceras; species Dorcoceras hygrometricum. The sequence continues at coordinate 172,623 of KQ986467.1, forward strand.
CCTTGCCTTTGAGTGTAACCTTTCGCGACCAGTCGTGCCTTGTAGGTCATTACCTTACCATCAGGCCCAAGTTTCCTCTTGTACACCCATTTGCACCCAATAGGAACAATTCCTTATGGAGGATTAACAAGATTCCAAACTTGGTTAGCATGCATTGAGTCAAACTCAGACTGCATTGCTTCAAGCCACAAATTAGAATCTGCATCGGAAATTGCCTCCTTGAAAGTTCTTGGATCAGATCCAACAACTTGATCACTTGATCATCTTCAAGGAGAAAATCATATCTCTCAGCAGCCCTAGGAACCCTTTCGGATCTCCTAGGTGCTATCATTTCTGGTACTGGCTCTGGAGGCGCAGGAGATTCACTTGGTACTTTAGTTGGTTCTCGAACCTCTTCGAGTTCTACTATTCTGCCCTTTCTATCAAGTAGAAATTCCCTTTTCATAAAGGTGGCATTTCTAGAAACAAACACTTTTGTTTCGCTGGGATAGTAGAAGTAGTATCCAATGGAATTCTTTGGATACAAATGAAGTAGCATAAGATGGATCTCGTATCCAGCTTATCACCCACTGTCTGCTTCACGTAAGCAGGACATCCCCAAATCCTCATGTATGAGTACTTGGGTGGTTTGCCCATCCATATCTCATATGGAGTCTTATCCACTGCCTTGGTGTGGACATTGTTCAACAACATTACCGCCGTTTCGAGCGCATAGCCCCAAAACAAGGTATGAAGTTCAGTGAAGCTCATCATAGATCGAACCATGTCCAACAAGGTTCAATTACGATGCTCCGCTACACCATTGAGCTGTGGTGTGGCCGGAGGGGTCCACTGTGCGAGAATCCCATTCTCTTTCAGATAGTCTTGAAATTCAGCACTTAAGTATTCACCACCTCGATCAGATCGAAGTGCTTTAATACTTTTGCCTAGTTGATTTTCTACTTCAGCCCTGAATTCTTTGAACCTTTCAAAGGATTCAGACTTGTGCTTCATTAAGTACAAGTACCCGTACCTAGAGTAATCGTCGGTAAAGGTGATGAAGTATGTGTGACCGTATTTAGTACCAATACTAAACGGGCCGCACACATCAGTATGGATCAAATCCAATAGGCCTTGAGCACGCTCACCCTTTCCCTTGAAGGGTTGCTTAGTCATCTTTCCCTTGAGACAAGACTCACAAGTCGGTAGAGAGTTAATGTCTGACAGATCAAACATGTCACTCCTAACTAACTTGTTCATCCTACTTAGAGAAATATGACCTAGCCTAGCGTGCCAAAGTTGTGCTGGGTTCAAGTTATCGTGTTTCCTTTTAATCGTTGTTGTATGTGCTTCGACATCGCGAGTTGGAACGTCTTTTAATTTTAAGGTGTACAAATCGTTTTCGCGTTCCCCAATTCTAATTAAACATTCATTCTTGTAAATATTGCAAATCTAATTAGCAAACATACAAGAATATCCATCACTATCAAGCATAGAAACAGAAATAATGTTCTTTATTAATTCGGGAACAAATAAAACGCTTCTCAATAACAACTTAAAATCAGAAGACAGAAATAAATAGACATCCCCTATAGCTATAGCAGCAACTCTTGCTCCATTGCCAAGCCTCAAATGGGTCTCACCCTCTCTAAGACGTCAGATTCTTGTCATCACCTGCAAATCATTGCAGATATGAGATCCACATCGGGTATCAAGTACCCAAGAAGTAGAACTAAGAGAGATATTTATTTCGATATAGAACATACCTTTCGCAGTTCGCAACTGCTCGAGGTACTCCTTGCAGTTCCTCCTACAATGCCCAGGCTTGTGGCAGTGGTGGCAAACATCCTCACTCTTGTTTGGCTTGGAAGCCTTTGCCTTTGGCTTTTTGGTGGGCTTTTCCTCCTTCACAGGGGCAGAACGCTTCTTTCCCTTGCGTCTGGGCCCCTTCTTCGCAGAGGAAGAAGAGCCCACAAGGAGGACGGGTTTGTCCTTCTTTATGGTTCCTTCGAACACTACAAGCATGTTAACCACCTCTTCAAGGGTGGCTGCCAGCTTGTTCATGTTGAAGTTGACCACAAAGGGGTCGAATGCAGCAGGCAGTGAGAGGAGAAGCACATCCATAGACAGCTCGTGTGGAAGTGTGATATCAAGGCCCGACAGCTTTTCAATGAGCCCAATCATACGAACCCCATGCTCGCGGACCGAAGTCCCATCGCGCATGCGGCTCGTCATAAGCTCCTTGACAGCCGTGAACCTCTCATGTCAAGAGTTCTCCCCGTACAGTTCTTTGTGATGAAAAAGTATGTCAGCAACATACTTTGTCTTCTCAAAGCGCCGTTGCATTTCATTGGACATCGATGCCATCACATAGCATCGAGCTTTAACCTCGTCGTCCCACCATTGTTTAAGCGTAACCAGCTCCTCAGGGTTGATATCGGCAGGGGCTTCCTTCGGAGGGCACTTCTCTATCGTATAAAGAAGTTTCTCCGAAGCCAACATAAGGTTGAGGTTGCGGAGCCAGTCTTGGTAGTTCAGACCGGTGAACTTGTTGCTATCCAGTATAGCAGCGAGTGGGTTTTTGAACGAAGACATTATAAATGCAGTAATACTGAAAGAAAACAGACAATCATCACTAACTATATATAAAATAATCGCTAAGAAATAAAACATGGTCGTTAAGTTTTATGAATTACCCTCCCACTATTTTAACGATTTCACCACCCTCTAATGAAATCGAGAAAGCAAGTTTCTTTAGTGGGTACACGGAGCCCAATCAAGCGATCATGGACCCGAATAATATCAGCCATCCATGACCCCCAAAAGGTAGTTTCCGATTGCAACCGGTGCAACCTTGCTATCCAGTATAGCAGCGAGTGGGTTTTTGAACGAAGACATTATAAATGCAGTAATACTGAAAGAAAACAGACAATCATCACTAACTATATATAAAATAATCGCTAAGAAATAAAACATGGTCGTTAAGTTTTATGAATTACCCTCCCACTATTTTAACGATTTCACCACCCTCTAATGAAATCGAGAAAGCAAGTTTCTTTAGTGGGTACACGGAGCCCAATCAAGCGATCATGGACCCGAATAATATCAGCCATCCATGACCCCCAAAAGGTAGTTTCCGATTGCAACCGGTGCAACCTCCATGTATTCACCTCACGTCCAGTAAGGGCCCAATAATATGATGCTGTTTACTATCACGTGTCAACATGACCCATCAATGTTGAGTTGTGAAGGACGGTCCCCTTACGTCCCCAATAATATGAGCCAACGTTAAAAGGGAGTTCCAACTGAACTCACAACGAGTGTCGATGACGTGGACAGCTTTCCGGCATACATGACCCCCTCAATAATATGAGCCGGGCCATGTATACGGGTAGCATCGACGTACACCCATTGTTGATGGAAGGTAGGAAAATTTAAACAAATTTAAATTCCCTTTAGTTTATCGAATAAACATTTATCTTGATATTAGTTTTAAATCGCAATTAAAACGAGGTATTTTATTTTCGAAAATTTGGTCTCATGCAGATATTTTAAATCAAATTTAAAACATGCGGATTCAACTAACTATATATCACATATATAAACATTGGGATGATCGATCGCGAGAGCTATGCGGTCCGTGGTTGCCAGCCACGGACCTGGGTCCAATCTAGGGGTAATGCAACATGCAATTCAATCCTATTACAATGCTTCCGGTTTTACAGATCTTCGGTCTTCAATATATTTGATAGTCATTGTCCACCATCTTCGGATGTCCTCCCACTAAATCTAGTAATTTACATTTAAATACACCATGACATATAAGGGATACATTTTTCAAGGGGTGGGAACGGGCCACAAACAGGCTCACTTAAAATGATAATCAATAATATTAATACAACCGAATCACAAAAACCTATTGCATACACCTAACACATTGGGCACGGCTCTCGATCATCCCAATCATGCAATCAATCTAATTAATATGCATAAATTAAATAATCAAATTATTTATCCACAAAATCATATTTTAATTACGAAATCGCATTTTATAAATAAAATCGTATTTTGTCGATAAAATTAAATT
>KQ986467.1:192612-202690 GCA_001598015.1 Dorcoceras hygrometricum
GCAGCTGGTTTTTCCTGCGTCTGGTTTAACTATTCCCGCAGCTGGTTTTTTTTACTGCGTCTGGTTTAACTATTCCCGCCGCTGGTTTTTTCTTCAAGCTCACGACTGATCCCTAGCGTTAAGTCAAAACGTTGTCGTGTCAACTTATTCAAACGACATCGTTTTGCTATCGCTAAAATTCAATTCCCATCTGCTGGATTTAACTAATCCAAACGACATCGTAAGGGTTACGTCAGCATTGCTTCCACCTGCTGGTTCTCCAGTCGCAATGCATTACTCAGAATCCCCTCGCTGCTGGTTCCAAAACGCAGCGTCTCAACTTAATGAAACGACGTCGCTCTACTTCTTCTTTGCAACTGTCCAGACTTCACTCTTCTTTGCGTCGCGTCTGAATCAATCTTTGTAACGCAACGTCTGGTTTTTTGTTCCTTTGCAACCCAGTCGACTGGTATAAAATCTTGCGACTGGATTGATCTTCTGTCTTTGCACTACTGCTGAAATCATCGTTGCGTCTGGATCTTTGCGACTGGTACTTCAGTCTTGCGACTGGATGCACTTGCAGTCGTGGTTCGTCCAGTTCGTTTGGTTTTATTTTTTTTATTTTTTATTTTTTGAAGCTTGAATTTTCAGGTTTTCACAACTTTCATTTTTAAAACTCATTTTTCATAAAATAGCATTTTTCATTGAACATACAGCTATGACAATGAAATCCTCTTTCGTACTTGGAAAACAGATGTGACTGGGGAAAACAGATGTCTCTGGTTATAGGGAATTCCATCGCTGGTATGGAATCAGATCTCTTCAGTATAAAGGTTATCGCTAGCTGGAATTCAGAAGTCTACAGTAGAAACAAGGTTTAAAATCAAAACAGATGTCTCTAGGTAAAACAGATGTCTCCGCAGGAATAGTGTGTAGAAGTAACAATAGACTTTGGCATTGGTCAACTCAGATATCAATGAAATAGGTTGGTCAACTCAGATGTCAACGGAATTTGGTTGGTCAGCTCAAATTTCAACGAAGCCAACACTATACACGAGATCTTTCAGATGTCAATGTAGAAGTGAAGTGGTCAACAGTATGGAATCTGATTGCTAACATAATAAACAGGAATCTGACTAAGGAACTAGTGTTGTAACCTCCGAACGACTTCCGCTGATACCAGTGCTACCCATCAAACCAGAATCAAATCAGGATTCAACTAGCATCATCGATTTCATGGCGTCGAGCCCAGACGTTACTATTCACTAGGAGGAACTTCGTAACTATGCGTTGAAATGGAGATCTGTATGCTCAGCGTATAAAATCAACATCCATCGCATAAACACATTTATAAGTTTCTAACAGAAACTAACTGTGAACCCAAAACATTATACATATTTTCAAACCAACAATGGCATGAACAATAACTAAAACTGAACGTAACTCAGGCAAGCAATCACAGAACTGAAAGGGGACAATATATTTACTTTCATGGCGTATCAAGAATCAGATTTACTTGCCTTAACATTGGAGAAACACGAAACACAATAGGTCTCAACAGTAAATCCCCTCAAGCACAGCGTCGAGATTCCTATGGTTTTGATTAAAAATGAAGATTTTCTTGCAAATAATTGGACTTGTAGTCCCCAAGTACCATAGGCATGAGAGTCTGACTGTAACAGGGGAAAAAAACACTTGAGTAGACATGGTGTACCATGCTTACTTTTCAAAATTTTACTAAAAGTTCCCTATCACTATTTTAATTTGTAATAGCGCAACACAAATTTGAAAAAGAGCCATCTCCCATCCAAAATCATTTTATTTGCGAAATCTGAAAATCGCCCGTCTTGTGCTCGGGGTGACATCTGATAATAAGAAATCAGCTTTCAAATAAACAAACAAGCTGAATTCAGAGATTTCGAAAGGTTCCTTAAATTAAAAGGACTAGAAGTTGTGGTCCTATGGATTTTGGGGCGCTACAACTCTACCCATCAAAAAAAAAATTCCGTATTCGAAATTTACTTACCGAACAAATCTGGGTAACGACTATGCATGTCAGCTTCTGCTTCCCACGTAGCTTCTCGTTCGGTTTGGTTAGACCACTGAACTTTAACCATAGGGATACTACGGTTCCTTAGTTTCCTAGTTTCTCTAAGAAGAATCTTCTCGGGTCTTTCTTCATAACTCAAATCTGATGCTAAGTGAATTGGCTCAGAGCTTAGTAAATGCTGAAACATGAAATACATTATGCACTGAAGACAGATGTGGTGGCAATGCTAATCGATAAGCCAACGTTAATACTTTTTCAAGAATCTCATAAGGACCAATATATCTGGGACTCAGCTTTCCATTCTTACCAAAACGCATCACTCCCTTCATTGGATCTACTTTCAAGAAACGTGATCAGCAACATCAAAATTCAGCTCCCGCCGTCTATTGTCTGCATAACTCTTCTGTATGCTTTGAGCAGCTTTCATCTTTTCCCTAATCTTTCTAACATCTTCCACTGTTTGCTCTACCAAATCTGGTCCTAAACCCTCTCGCTCTCCTACTTCATCCAAATGAAGAGGTGTTCTACATTTGCGACCATAAAGAGCTTCGTATGGAGCCATCTGTACCGACGCTTGGAAACTGTTGTTATATGCGAATTCTACCAATGGTAGCTTCTGTGAGACCCGAAAGCTGATAAGATTAATTGGTTAATTAATTGGGTTTTATTGAGATCATCTTTGAGTTGTTACGCTTGGAGAAGCTATCGGGTTTTGTTTTAGTCCTTAGAAAAGTTTTGGAGAGTTAGAGTTTGGCACGGAATCTGTTCAGTAGTGAGTGCTGGATCATCGGTTGGTGCTAGCGTTCAGCAGTAGTGATGTCAGCAGTTGTCACTGAGTGGTTGTATTCAGCAGTCGTAGCGAGATCAGTTGTCGCTGAGCAGTAGCGAGTGCGCTAGCGTGTTTTGGTAGCGGGTGCTTCTACGTCGTCGTTTGGATTAGTTGGAATGACAGCATTATGGATTAGCGAAGAAGACTCAGCTGTGAGTTGCGTTAGCTACAGCAGTGTGAGAGATCTGTGTTGAGTTGCGAACAGATGTTGGTTAGTTGTTCAGCAGTGAGTAGCGGGTGATGTGTCCAGTTGTGACAGTAGTTCTCTGCGACGTCGTTTGAGTTAGTAGAGATCTGTTCTGGCTTATGGAGAGATCTGTTGCAAGATCTGTTTGCGAGCGGGAATATCAGTTGTGATAGCTTAAGTTGTCGGTGGATCTGTTCCCAGTTTCTGTCAGCAGTGAGATTTAAGAGGGAGCTTGGCTTTTTTCTCTATTATTGTTCCCGAAACTTAGAATATTTCCCAATTAACAATTTCTGTCGCGATACCCTATCTATTGTTCGCCGAACCTTATCTTCTTCGATTGTCGACGGTAGACAGCTCCGATTGAAGTAAGAGTGGTAGCGTTGGACTCCTCTTGCTGAGACACTTTGTTTGGATATTGCTTTCGGACGTTTGCTTGAAGCTAGAGATGTGTGCAAAGACATCTCCCTTATGTAGTCTGTTAGCATAAGCGTCGGATTTCGCTCCTAGATTTTTGGGGTAAGTATAGTTACTGACTTTGAGCTTTGTTTAGAGCTTTCTTTTGAGTTAGAGAGGTGGGATTAGCGCTGGTGGAGTCCGTACTCCCAGCTGCTGTTTTTTGTGCTTCGGTCCCTGAGGTTTTGTGTGTTACCGTTGAGCAGGTGGTAGATCTGTGTGCTCAGGACATCAATGTGGCAATCTGTTTGTAGTAATTGTTGCACATAGAATTGAGGTACGGATGTGAGCTTGTTTACAGCTTAGGATTGGGCATGGATTATGTGACGCCCAACCCCATGGGAGTCATGGGATCGAAGAAAATGGAATAAAGAGGAAATAGAAGGGCTGAATGATAATTAGAACAAGCTGTATTGCCTTGTTCAAAATAAAAATCAAAATACAACCGTCGGCGCCAATAGAAGAAAACCAGATTTCATTAAAGTTTTGAAGTACAAAATTTGCGAAATCGCGATATTACAACTACCGAACTCTATATTAATTCATCTTTGTTGTAACGGATCTTAATACAGACTTAACTAAGATCAAAGACAACAAAAACAGCAAGTACAAAATAGACATCGCGGAAACGCAGGCCTTCGATAAACATTAACATGCCGCCACTGGTTCAAACTCCACCTCCCGTCTGCTCCAGCGCGGACTCACCTGCACCACAAAAGCTAGTGAGCCTAGGGGCTCAGCAAGCAAAACTGAGAGTAACAAGGCACAAAATATTCAGGCGTAATACATGTTTCAACATAGTTTGAAAATAAGGCATATAACATCATAACATTCTGTTCTGGGAATAAAATTCAAATCCCAGCGTTAACATTTTCGTTAGATTTATGGCTCAGAAGCTCTACTTAGGTCCGTGTGCACCTGATCAAGTGTCTACTGATATCAGCCTTAGCGTATAACTCGTGATGAAGGGGCAACTGATATCTAAACAGCTGCTCACCCTTCCACGGTGACCGTTTGTTATCTTCGCCATAAATCCTAAAGTTTGAGCATTTCTTTCTCTAAACATTACTTGGAAGAATCAAATCTTGATGTCAGGGTTCACTTCATTTAAATCGTAAAATCACTTTTCATCAAAACATTTTTCATTGAGCATCCAGTTGAGACATAGGAAATCAATCGCTGGAAGAGTTAAATGGTCGCAGGTATGAACCAGTTGCAAAACAAGAGACAGCCAGTCGCTGGGTATATTTAATTCGGTGGTCAACGAAGTTAAAAGGTCAACGGAGTAACAGTAAAAAACCAGCTGCTGGTTCATGAACCACCAGTCGCAAGAGACAAGAAATACGCTAACTTTAAAACCAGTGGCAGTGAACAGTGCACTGCTGGATTCCAACAAAGAAGGGTACCTGCTGGTTTCTAACGGAGAAGGGTACCTGCTGGTTTCTAACAAAGAAAGGTACCTGCTGGTTTCTAACAAAGAAAGGTACCTGCTGGTTTCTAACAAAGAAGGCACCTGCTGGTTTCTAAAAAAGAAGGCACCTGCTGGTTTCTCGCAAAGAAGGGTACCTGCTGGTTTCTCATAAAGAAGGCACCTGCTGGTTTTCGACTATCATCATAATATGAAAACAACAATTATGCTACCAGCCGTCGCCTATTAAACCAGACTTTATTCCGATTTAATCTAGCAACTACCGATTACAAAATCATCAAGTTCTGATATTACCTTCTACCAAAAGAACAAGAAGAACTTGGAAATTACGAGGAAACAAGACTGGAAATGCTCAACGTTTTAAATAACATCAACATCTACATCGTTCACTTCGTAAAACTCATTTGCATTTGAAAACCAAAAATCCATCGTGAACCCGTACGTCAAACATACATATCAATACCAGCAGAACATGAACAAAGGCTGATATTAAACATATTTTGGCAAGAATCTCAAAATGAAACAAGAACGATACATATGCTTTCATGGCATAGCAAGAATTAGATTTACTTGCCTCAAGGAGAAGGAAAATCACAAGACACAGCAGGCCACTAACAGAGAGTCTTCCCCAGCGCAACAACGTGTTATCTATTTTCTTTGGTGCAAAAATGAACATGTTCTTGCAAATAATTGAACTTATAGTTCACAAGGACAGTGGCATGGGAGTCTGATTTGTTACAGGGAAAAACACTTGAGTAGGTATGGTGTCCCACGCCTAAATCTCAAAAATTTATTTAAATCCCCTGCTACTATTTTGATTTGCAAAAGTTCTACATAAATGGAGAATTTAACCATCCTCTCATACCAGCCATGACATTTTGTAAAGTATAAAATTGCTTGGCCGCGCTTGGTTGACAACTGATCGGACCTCTGCACCTTATGAACTCTAGAAATGAGAAATCAGCCCTTCAAACAAATAGCAAAGGCTTAAATCTTGAAATCAGAATTAGGTTCTCAAATCACAGGGATTAGAATTAGTGGTCCTATGGATTTTGGGGCGTTACAACTCTACCTACCTAATAAAAATTTCGTCCTCGAAATTACTTACCGAACAAGTCTGGGTAACGACTAAGCATATCAACTTCTGTTTCCCACGTAGCTTCTTGTTCGGTTTGATTTTCCACTGAACTTTAACCATTGGAATGTTCCTATTCCTCAGCTTCCTAATTTCCCTAAGAAGGATCTTCTCAGGTCTCTCCTCGTAGCTCAAATCTGGCGCTAAATGAATCGGTTCAACACTTAGAATATGCAACGGGTGGGGAACATACTTCCTTAAAGCTGATACATGGAACACATTATGCACTGAGGATAGATGGGGCGGCAGTGCTAACCGGTAGGCCCATGTTCCTACTTTGTCTAGAATTTTGTAGGGGCCTTTGAATCTGGGACTCAGTTTCCCTTTCTTCCCAAAACGCATTACTCCCTTCATTGGAGCCACCTTCAAAAATACGTGATCACCAACGTCAAAGCTTAACTCTTTGCGTCTATTGTCTGCATAACTCTTTTTCCGGCTTTGAGCAGTTTTCATCCACTCTTTAATTTTTCTAACAACACTCACCGTCTGCTCTATGAAGTCTGGTCCCAAACCATCTCGCTCTCCTATCTCATCCCAATGAAGAGGCGTTCGACATTTGCGTCCATAAAGAGCTTCATACGGTGCCATTTGGATGGAGGCTTGAAAGCTGTTATTGTATGCAAATTCCACCAATGTCAGTTTCGAATCCCAACCTTCTGAAAAATCTATAACGCAAGCTCTGAGTAAATCCTCTAAAATCTGGATCACTCTTTCTGATTGCCCATCAGTTTGTGGATGAAAGGCTGTACTAAACGTTAACTTTGTCCCCATAGCTCGATGAAGACTCTTCCAAAAGGCAGACGTGAACTTGGGGTCTCTATCAGACACAATTGACAATGGAACACCATGAAGTCTGATGATCTCTTTTACATACAACTCCGCATATCTACTCGCATCATAGGTTGTCTTTATCGGAAAAAAGTGAGCAGATTTCGTAAGTCTATCTACAATAAACCAAATAGAGTTATAACCTTTGGAAGTCCTAGGTAAACCAGTCACAAAATCCATTGCAATGCATTACCACTTCCATTCTGGAATAGGCAACGGTTTCAACATACCTGCTGGTCGCTGATGTTCCGCTTTCACCAACTGACACGTTAAACATTCGGAAACAAATTTAGCCACATCTCTTTTCATTCCTGGCCACCAATACATTTTCTGGAGATCCTTATACATCTTAGTAGCTCCGGGATGCACATAATATGGAGCTGTATGGGCTTCTTCCATCAATTCCGATCTCAAGGTTCTTGTTTGAGGCACCCAAATCCTTCCCTGAAATCTGGTTATTCCTTCTTCCGAGAAATAGAGGCTGCTGCCTCTTTCTTTGTCTTGTTTTACCCACTTTTGGAGTTTTTCATCTATTAATTGTCCATCACGGATCTGGTCCAACAAATTTGATCTCACAGAGATATTTGCCAACTCCATAGCACTGCTGCTGGTTACTATTTCTATTCCAGATTTCTTTAGTTCACACGCCAACGCCCTATGAACGATCAGCTGAGCTACACCAATGGATTCTCTACACAGAGCATCGGCAACCTCGTTAGCCTTACCTGGGTGATAGTTGATCGTGCAGTCATAATCTTTCACCAGCTCCAGCCATCTCCTCTGTCTCATGTTTAATTCCTTTTGGGTGAAGAAGTATTTCAGACTTTTGTGATCTGTGAATATGTCACACTTCTCCCCATACAAATAATGCCTCCAAATCTTTAAGGCAAACACAACTGCTGCCAGCTCCAAGTCGTGAGTGGGATAATTCTTTTCGTGATTCTTCAACTGCCGAGAAGCGTAGGAAATCACTCCATGATCTTGCATAAAACAGCTCCTAATCCCAATTTTGATGCGTCTGTAAAAATGACAAATTTCCCTTGATCGGACGGCATCCTTAACACAGGAGACTCAATCAACGCCTGCTTCAATTGCTCAAAGCTAGTTTGGCAGTCAGGGGTCCATTCAAATTTGCTCAACTTTCTAGTCAGCGAGGTTAAGGGAACGGATATCATCGAAAATCCCTTAATAAAGCACCTATAATAACCAGCTAACCCCAGAAAACTCCTAACTTCGGAAGCAGATGTTGGTGTTGGCCAGTCGCGAACGGCTTCCACCTTGGATGGGTCTACTTCCAATCCATCTTTGGATATAATGTTCCCGAGAAAAGAAACCTTTTCCAACCAAAATTCACACTTGCTAAACTTGGCAAACAGCTGCTTGTCCTTCAAATCTGAAGCACTGTTCTCAGGTGGTTGACGTGCTCTAGTCTGTTCTTGGAGTATACCAAAATGTCATCAATGAACACCACTACAAACTGATCTAAGTAAGGTTGGAAAACTCTGTTGATTAGGTCCATAAAAGTTTAAGGAGCGTTAGTGAGTCCGAAGGGCATTACCAAAAATTCATAGTGTCCATATCGCGTTCTAAAGGCAGTTTTATAGAAGTCCGCTGGTTTTATTTTCAATTGGTGATAACCAGACCTCAAATCAATCTTAGAGAAAACTACCGATCCCTTCAACTGATCAAACAGATCTTCAATTCTAGGCAAAGGATATTTATTCTTAATCGTCAACTTATTCAACTCTTGATAGTCTATATACAGCCTTAGACTCCCATCTTTCTTCTTAACGAATAAAACAGGGGCTCCCCACGGTGAGGTACTTGGTGGAATAAATCCCTTGTCCAGCAGCTCTTGTATTTGTTCCTTTAACTCTTTCATTTCTGATGGAGCAAGACGATAAGGTGGTCTAGAAACTGGCGCTGCTCGTGGCAATAAATCAATTGCAAATTCTAATTCCCTATCAGGTGGCAGTCCGCATATGTCTTCTAGAAAAACCTCAGGGAATTCACTTACTACTTCGACATCGGAAAGTGAAGGTTTACTAGTAGCTACTATGGACGATAGGCTTAACAAGAATCCTGATCCTCCATTCCTCAAATAACTCTGCGCCTTAAGAGCTGAAATAATTCGAGGAATTTTACCATTCTTATTGGCTTCGAACATGAACCAGTCTCCTCTCGGTGGTTTTACCACTACGTTTCTAAGCTTGAAATCTATTACAACTCCGTATTTGGTCAACCAATCCATTCCTAAGATGAGGTCAAACTCAGGCATAGGCAATAAAATTAAATTGGCAGTGACCAGATGTCCCTGAAGCCTAAGTTCTAAGCCACGAAACAAATCATGGGATACTAGTTCTTCCCCAGAGGGTACTGTCACGCAAAATCCCATAGTCACCTGGTCGGGTCTAACAGGTAATTTCTTAGCAAAAGCTACTTATATGAATGAATGCGTCGCGCCTAAATCTATTAAGGCCGAAGAGGGCAAACCAGCAATCAAGATCTTACCCGTAACAACTTTGGAATCTTGGTTGGCTTGCTCCGTCGTCATAACGTAAGCTCTACTAGTCACGAACTGTTTCGACTTTGGGAAGTTCTTCATAACATGCCCTGGAAATCTACATTTGTAACAAACATTCTGCCCCTTTCTATGTGAGGATTGAGAAGTTAGATTTGGGATTAATCTCGTGTGATTTGAGGAATTTGCGAGGATTGAAGTTTCTGCTGATTTTCGAAAGCTGTATCGTTAGTTTAAGAAATGAGAATTATCGATTTTTGGTTGAAGTTACTGTAGTTCCTGCTGAATTTTTGAGCGTAGCGTTGATTTTGGAGAAACTGGCAGCAGCAGGTTACTGTAGCTCGTGCTGGTGAATTTTTGTAACAGCAGCGATGTCGTCAGCGTGACGTATGAAGGTCTGCTGGTTTTAGTTAGAGTTGAAGTTGCTGCTGGTAGATTTTGCGTTTAGCGCGAGATTGAACGAGGAAGTGACGCGTGTTAGTCAACATTTTGGAGTGTTGACTATTGATTCAGCAGATGGCTATTGATTCAGCAGATGCGTTTGTGAAGAGAGATCAGCAGATGGTTTGAGAGCTGCTGATAGATATGATGGCGTAGGCGTGACGTAATACTTGCTGCTGGTAGTATTTGCGTTGTATTTGGTTGCTGCTGATCAGCAGGCGCGCTT